>JAJPUD010017554.1:0-31000 GCA_023553655.1 Myrmecobius fasciatus
TGGTGGAACTGTGAATGGATCCAACCATTCTGGAGAGCAATTTGGAGCTATGCTCAAAAAGTTGTCAAACTGTGCATACCCTTTGACCCAGCAGTGTTTCTACTGGGCCTATATCCCAAAGAGATCTTAGAGGAGGGAAAGGGCCCCACATGTGCAAGAATGTTTGTGGCAGCCATTTTTGTAGTGGCTAGAAACTGGAAACTGAAGGGATGCCCATCAATTGGAGAGTGGCTGAATAAATTATGGTATATGAATGTTATGGAATATTATTGTTCTGTAAGAAACGACCAGCAAGACGATTTCAGAGAGGCCTGGAGAGACTTGCATGAACTGATGCTGAGTGAAACGAGCAGAACCAGGAGATCATCATGCACAGCAACAACAGTATTACATGATGATCAATTCTGATGGACATGGCTCTCTGCAATAAAGAATTGTCTCAAACCAGTTCCAGGTGTTCACTGAAGAAAACCATATACACCCAGAAAGAGGGACATGAAATATGGACCACAATGTAACATTTTCATGATCTCTATTGACATTTGCTTGCATTGTGTTGCCTTTCTCTGATTCTTTTTTTTTTCTTGTAGATAGGATTTTTCTTGCATAACTTCTCAAGCATTTCAACATTATTAACATGTAGTGGACTTCCTGCCATCTAGGGGAGGGGAGGGGACTGGGGGTAAAATTTGTATTGGAAAGCTTTGTAAAGATCAAGGTTGGGGAACTACCCATACATATGTTATACAAATAAAAAGCTTAAAAAAAAAAGAATTCCTCTAAAGTTCCAAATCTGGGCAACTAGATAGATGGCTGTAGCTTTAATAGAAATTAGGAAGCTAAATCAGTATGTATTCATTAAGTGGTCATCCAAGTCTAATCTCATTTTTTTGATGGAATTATTAAACTCCTAAATCTGAGCAATACAATAGTCACTGGATGCCTGAATTTTATCAAAGTATGTAGTTATGCAAAATATTTCATTATATTCTTAAAAAAAAGATGGAGAGGTATAGCTAATTCTCATATAGATAGGAAAATCGGAACTCAGGAGAAGGTAAATTTCTTGAGAGCAGATTCTGTTTCATTCTTTATTTTGAATTCCTTATAGCTAACAAGTTAGGCTGTCCCAAGTCACCCCTAATCTTTTTTTTTTAAATAAAAAGAACTAAGAATAATTGGTTGAATAATTAGATCCAAAGGGTGTCTATTAATTGACCACTGTAAACTTAAAAAAAATATCTACTAGAAGACCCTAGGTAATTGACTTGGCCTTCTTAAGTTCAACATATTTACCACTCACTTGGGTGAAGAGAGACATATCAAACTTATTAAATATTCAGATAACAGGAAACTGGAGGAATAAGTAACAAGTTAGATAAGAGAGAACCCCAAAATATTTCATAATGGCTTAAATCTATTATGGTACAATAAACAAGAATTATATAAAAATATTATACTTTGATCAAACTCTTAAGTACTCCACAGTGCTCACTCCAGTTGCCTTCATGGCTGTTATAACAGATGGTTCTGATCTAACTATTCCACAGGGAGAAGTCTTCATGTGCTTGGGACAGACATCTGTTATATCATTGATGGGTTCAAGGCCTAGAAGTTACCTTCATTCTGGTTTAACATGTCAAGAAAGTTTTCCTGGGGTATGACTACTATACATAATGCAGCTTCTTAGAGTCAGAGGTGAGAGTTGGACAGAAGGAAGACACCAAATAGGGACGAGCAGCCATGAAAAGGGCTGAGCAACCCTTCACACCTAAGGTGCTAGTTCTCCCAAAATATTCAGTCACATGAACGAAAATTAACAGAGTTGGAATTTGAACTGAATTCCCTTGCCTTTCAGCCCCATGCTCTTTTCATTAACTCATGACATGCATATAACATTTTCTTATCTTTGATGTTTTATCTCCCCCAGGGGAAAAATCCTCAAGGGACTTGTTATTTTTTAGCTAGCTCTCATAATTTCACCTATTTAAATGATACTTCAATGTGTCCTTGAAGTGGTTCCTTTTCTAACCTCATATATTATTTCCCACTTTTCCAGACTTTATTTTGGCATCCTGGTGTCATCCATTCTTATCATACAGTCAGTCCAGCTAAACTGTGATGAACATAGCTTTGATGCCTGTGGAGTAACTGCTCTCCAAAACCTCATTACTCTCCTGCCATTTAACATGAAACATAGCATGGAGGTTTCACCATCAAAATATGTAATCAAGTTTCTTTTTCATATGCAATGGAAACTATTCTTTTAAATGTCATTTTAGAGTTTAGTTCTCTGAAGGGTAGTTATATCCTTTTCAGTTAAGAATTTTAAGTAATTATATCTTTCACTGATGTTATTAGGCAAGAATAGACTTTAGCATAGATACTGATACCAGTGCTATTATTTGCTTTAAAATGCAGAGTTTCAAATTCCCAATTTTATCTACTTCCCGCTAATTAACCAATTCTGATTTTTCCTAAATTTCTCCCATTTGATATCAGTGGACAAATATTCTATGACTAAATCCATGATGAGATGATAAGAACAAAGATTTTTACTTTGAATCTTATTAGAAAATTTTGTCCATTAGTGAGTTAACTAGGTGAAGAGATGGAAATGTTGGGTTGACAAAATGATTAGAACCCCCATTCTATTTAATGCCAGTTTTGAGATTATGATGGCAGTACAATGGTAATAAAGAGGTTTCATTTTAGTTAGACTGTGGTGTGCATATTTAGTTTTCAGAAAAGAATTTTTATTTTGTGAAATGTTTACCATCAAACAGCTTACAGACTTTCTACTCTAAGGGCCGTCCTAATATCCACCTTTTCTAGCGTGGCAAGTAAAGTTTGAACTGTGACTAAATAACTTTTAAAATTTATTTTGAAAAGAAATCTGAGCTAGATTGAAGTCCAATTGACTCTCAGAGAGTACATATAGCATAAAATTTGTATTAGAAAGATTAAATTTTTTTCATCTAATAGTATTTGTGGAATGGATTGAGATATTTTATGAAGGTATCAGAATAGCTATAGATTTTAAGTACTGTCAATTAGTAGGATTTAGATAGGCAATTACACAGAATTGCAATATTTCAAACTGGGAAATTCCAGAAGTCATTAAACACACTCTGTATTCCTATGCAGGATTTCCTTTATAACATGGTTGACAAGTGGTTATCTAGGCTTTGCTTAAAGATACAAACTGAAGAAGAAATTATTTCCCAAAGCAGCCAATTTCACATTTAGATACTTCTGAATTGTGAATATTTCCATATGTAAACTTCAGTTTTCCACTTTGCAGCTTCTATTCAATGATCCTAGTTTTACCCTCTAGGAATAATGAATGGCATTTATGAAAAGGCTACTTTTTTTTTTTTTTTTTGCTTTTTGCTGAGGCAATTGAGGTTAAGTGACTTGCCCAGGGTCACACAGCTAGGGAATGTTAAGTGTCTGAGACCAGATTTGAACTCAGGTCCTCCTGAATTCAGGGCTGGTGCTCTATTCACTGCGCCACCTAGCTGCCCCGAAAAGGCTACTTTCAACATAAAAAAAAATCCTATATTTCACCAGCAAATCACATCTAATCAGTAGAGCACATCTATTAGGCCTTCTTTAATATACTTTTGTTACAGGGTACATCAGATCTCCAAAAATCAATTAAAGATGATCACTTGAAAAATGATGGTAGGACTCTTGGCAGTAAACATGGGTACCATTCAGTAGTACTAAGTAAATCAGGCACAGATCAGAAGACCTCATATATTACAAACAATTAGCTATTATATGATTCTAGAAGGGCCAATGTTTTCTTCTGAAACTCTCATTCCAAATCTATGAAATACAAATAAGGAAAAAAATATCATCAATTATGTTTACAACTCATTTTGTTTATTTTCCTATATGGGTAAATCAAAGTCTTAGTACCTTTAAAAAAGAGTAATTACCTATCTCAGGGTAGGGGAAGGGCCATTGGGAAGATTAATTAATTTCATAAAGCTTGTCTATTTCATTCAAAGTTATGATAAATGAATATATTGCTTTATGAGCATTTACATTCTTATTTGGAAATATACGTTTAGTTAAAATGACATTATAGCTTTTTTGGTGACTAGTCCCCCAAAATATCTTTGAAATGTGGCTAGCTTACTTTTAGTACTGTTTTAGTCATGATGCTACTAGAATAAACTAACTCAGGAGTAGATTATCCACATCCTCTTTAGGTTCTTCTTTTGTCCTTATATATTATGCATAGGAGGATTGCTCAATTTATTAATAATTCTTGATTAGTAAGAGGCTTAAAATATTGAGTTAGGTAAGAATTTCAATTGACCATACTCTTCTAGATGGCCATGATTATGAATCATATATTTAATAATCTAATTATTTGCTTTTTTAAAATCACGTGACATAAAATGTATAGGGCCAATAAATGGTACAGTGGATAGGCCTAGAATCATGAAGAACTGAGTTCAAGATACTCTATTATCATGTGACTCTAGGCAAATCATTTAACTATGTTTGCCACAATTTCTTTATTTGTAAAATGAACTAGAGAAGGAAATGGCAAGTCACTCTAATATCTCTGCCAAGAAAATCCCAAATGGCATCACAAAGAATTGGACACTATTAAAACCACTAAACAATAATGAAATTTGTATCCTTATAACTTCCATTTATCAGTCTTACTTTTGCCTCCCAAAGAATAAGCTGAATATCTTTAATTCTCATTTCCACATAGTAGTCCATCAAATATGGACAATCAAGGCTTACTTATAGAAAATTTTAAAGCAGTCACAGGAAGTTGGATCTTAGAAGAAAGCCACAAACATTTTGTATATACTTTTTTGGACTCAAGAGTTCTTACAAATGAGAATTAGCTGTGGAAGATTATGCAGAGATCTAAAATTGTTCTTGATTATAGATGCCATTTTTGTTTATATTTATTATATTTTCACAGTCTATATAATAATAGTCTTTTTTTTCAAACAAATTCCAAATTTAGTTGGGTAAGGGCTGCATTTACTGATACCAATTTTCAGTATCAAAAGAGAAGCATGGAAAATATGAAAAAAATTCAGTCTTTCTATTTCTTTGCCTAATAAAGGTCTAGGTACAGTCTGTGACCAGTGTGGTAGTTTAGAATACTATGTAATGTGGCCAGCTTAAATTTATGCATGGACTAGTTATCATATTCTGTTCAAGAGTACCAACTAAACAGTCTTTACCTGGGATAAGGAAATGTGTACCACAAGGTGAAAAAATGTATATAGTCTAGTAGAAGTGCATCTTCACTATTCCACCATACTCCACAACTAAAATACATGCCCTTATGATAATGGATTCAGTAGATTAGTAAGTAGTAGGGACTAAACAGAGCATGCTTTATTATCTGCCAAAATAATGTGAGTAACAAGACTGGATGTGCAGTCTCAGCTATCTGAACATTTGGGATCTAGCCTAAGAGAATGTCACTGGCCTTAGAGGCAAAATTAATCAGAAAGCTATGTGAAAAACTAAGATAATGAAGACATTCACCTAAGTTTTAATTCTGATTTGTTGTGTGTTCTCTAGCAAGTCCCTTAGCTACTTTATGCTTTAATTTACTCAATTTCAAAATGAAGATAACAGCTGACTAGCCTGTTCCAGTGAAAGTTTCTAAGAGGCAAGTGTCTGTGCTTTTTAAAAAAAGTTAGACATAAATTGGTGATTGTTTGACAGAAAAAATAATAGAAAATGGCCAATAAGATTCATCTATCTGCTTTCTCTACAATGTCTCTGAGCAGAGAATATGGTGTAATAGTATGCTAATCATTAATGTAAATGATAACATTCATAATCATGTTAATAATATAAATGGTCATATGTTATTAATAATTTTATATACAGCTAAATGGTGAGTACATTCAAAGAGCTCAAAGCACTTTTCTGATACTTACCAATTCAGAGAAAACTAAATGACATTTCCCAATTCATAGGTGAACATGATGAGACCCAAGAAGTAACCCAATGAGCCCAAAATCATGACTTAGTCTGCAACAGAATGCACATCTTTATGTAAAAACTGTTAGAGGAACACGGCACTGCATTTCACTTTCCACGTTCATAATTCTTTTTAAGGAGGGAATTCAGAAATGAAGATTCAGTTTTGTCACTGTCACAGTTCACCACACTGTCAGATATGGTGAACATATACTATGTATGACACATTTGACTTGCTGAAACCTCTTAAGTGGAATGGACAAAAGGTATTATGTGCTTAATAGTTCTGTTATCAACCAGATCAATTTGATTGCACTGTATTTTGTGAGTGTTTGAGCACTGCATATATCATGTGAATTACTGATAGTCTTGTCATAGAATTGCAGACCTCAAATGGATGTGGACCATCATCTTATTCAGACCTTTCATTTTCATTTGATGGAAGATGAGACTTAGATATATTATGTAACTCTTTCTACTTTTCTGGTCTTTTTACACTTTACTCTTTATGCACTCTATATGATGGCATATCTGCAACTTCTACAACACAGAATTATATTTCCCATCTTTTAAACATTCAGTTAAATTAGAATCATAGAATATTAGAGTTTGATAGGATAATTCTTAATGTCTTCATTTTAATGTCAGAAAAATAAACTGAACCCCAGAGAGGTTAGATGAATTGTTTAAGGTCACATAGTTTCCAAATACTGGACTCAGGCCTAGAATCCTAACTCCAAGTAAAATACTCTTTTTGCTTATACTACACATTCATCCTGGATCCCCATTTTGGGTTTCAGAACAATACATGGTTTGACCAAAACCTCTTCCTTTGCACCTCTCTGAATTTTGTTTAATCTGACATAGTATTTCCCATCCTATTCTGATTAGTCACCAAAAAAATTGCAGACATACACAAAACTTAAATCAAAGGATTTATTGAAAACCCTTTACAGCCCAGATTTGATAATTTGGATTTCAATAATGTAATCTGTTAAATATATTTATATAGTTTTTGAAGATTTACAAAGAACTTTGAATGTTATCTTAGTTAATTTTTGAACCATTCTGACAAGGTGAGTGCTATCATTATCCTCATTTTACAAATGAGGAAACCAAGGTTGAGAGGGAAAATAATTTGCTCAGGGGTCACACAGCTATTAGGTAAGTGAGGCAGGATTAGAATTCAAGTCTTTATACACTAGGTTATACACACTATCAATTGAGTTATTTGATGGCCTCCAATAACAAATGAGGGAAAAAATGGGAAAAAAAGAAAGAAAAAAGGAAAGAAGGGAGGGAAGGGATGAAGGAGGAATGAAGGAATGGAAGGAGGAAGGAATTGGGGGAGGGAGCAAAATGGACAGAAAAAAAGGAGTAGGAAACAAAGAAAAGTAAAGAAAAAGAAAGAAAGAGAGGAAGAAAGGAAAGAAAAAGGAAGAGAGAAAATGGGTAAAAAGAGAAGAGGGGAGGGAGAAAGAAAGAAGAGGAAGAAACAAAAAGGAATGGAGGAAAGATGGAAGAAAATGGTCAGACAGAAAGAAAGACAGTAAAAGAGAGAGAGAAAGAGAGAGAGAGAGAGAGAGACCAATATACAAAAACAATTTTCCCTGTACCTTTATCATTCTGTTCCTTTCTAAGTAAGATAAAAAGTCATTGTGGAAAATGTTTTATTCCAGTTGAACACAGAACCTCAAATCATTTTAAAGATCTATGGAAAAAGTTCAGCACAACATTCCCAAAGCATCGCTATGGGGATATAACAATAATAATAGCAAAGACACTGTATTTTCATGCATCACACCAAAACAGAAGAATAAAAATATAAGCCAGATTGTATTTGGAGGGATCAAAAATCTCAATGAATAAGTATTTAAATAATCTCCTATTACTATGTGAACCACTGTGCTAAATGCTGGATATATAAAACAAAATAAGACAATCCCTGTCCTCAAAGAACTCACTAAACAATGGAAGAGCACTATGTAAACAAAGTACAAACACCCTATGTACAGAATAAATATGAACCAAAAAAAGAAGAAACAACTAGAATAAAGACAGGTTGGAAAAGGCTTCTTGTAGAAGATGGAATTTTAGGTGGGATTTGAATGAAGCCAGGGAAGCCAAGAGGAGATGAAGAGAGACAGTATCCCAGACATGAAAGACAGCTTGGAGAAAATGCCAAAAGCTGAAATGAAGTATCTTGTTTTGGGAATAGCAAAGAAGCCAGTATTAAGATAAAAAAATTGTGGCAGGAAATGTGGTATAAGGAGATTGCAAAGGAGCTAAGCAATGAAAAACTTTGAATGTTAAACAGAACAATTTATAATTGATCATGAAGATGACAGAGAGCCACTAGAGTTTATTAAGTGGGGGTATGTGGAGGGTGGGATTGGAAGAGTGACAAAGTAAATCTGCACTTGAGAAAATCGTTTTGGCATATGAATGGAGAGTTGAAGCAAACCTACCAATAGACTACTGCAATAGTCCAAGCATGAGGAGATAAGCTTGTCCCATGACAGTGACAGTGTCCCAGGAGAGAAGGTGGCTTATTTAAGTTGCAAAGGTGAATTTGAGAGGACTTTGTAACAGACTGAATATAGGAGATTGAAAGATTGAAAGACGGGGAAGAAGTAATAAGAATGTTTATAGTGAGAAGGGGTTTAGAAGGAAAATCAGTGACCGGTTTTAAACAGATAAAGTTTAAGATAACTGTTGGACATACAGTTTGATAGATCTGAAAGGTAACTGAAGATGTAAAATTTGGGGTTAGAGCAAGGTAGATTTGTATTAAGAATGGAACCGGGGCAGCTAGGTGGCGCAGTGAATAGAGCACCAGCTCTGAAGTCAGGAGGACCTGAGTTCAAATCTGGTCTCAGACACTTAAAGTTCCCTAGCTGTATGACCCTGGGCAAGTCACTTAACCCCAATTGCCTCAGCAAAAAAAAAAAAAAAAAAAAAAAAAAAAGAATGGAACCACCAAATATCCATATTGAAAACTTCATATTACCTTTTTTTTTTCTACCATTAGCACCCAAGTTGATTCTCCTTGAGTACTCTAATAAGGTATTTCAGGGAGTTAATTTATGAGCAATATTTTAGCATGTGTTTATGGAGATTTAAACTGTCTTGGTCTTAATCACAAATTACAATGGGCCTAAAATTGCAAGATAGCTTAGTATACTGGATATAATAAAAATTTTGGGCCTACATACAAGTCTAGAAAGAAAAAAAAAGCAAGACATAGGAAAAGTAAGGTTATGACATGCTGAGCAAAATTCTACATCCTCAACCATATACAGGTCATCCTATATAAAACAGAAACCTCCAACACATGCTATGTATGGTTACACACATTCTGAAACTCTTCCTTTCTTTCTTCTGACATGCAATAATGTTAGCATGTCAGCCTTCTATTTTCTTGTTGTTTCTACTCTCCCCCTCTACCAATCAATATGAACTACATGGTTTAAATTTTTAAAATAATCCAGCATCAATAAATGTGAACATTTTTAAAATATAAAAACAAAGAATATTTTCTTTGAAATTGTGAATATTATTACATTCTTTCAGTATATATCAAATACAGCATGTTAATTCCAAGCATGTTTTCATTTCTTTCAAGCTTTTGTCTGTTTCTCTCTAAGCTAGATGGTATAAAGGTAGATAAGTGGTACAATAGCTAGACAGCTAGCCTGGAATCAAGAAAGACCTGAATCCAAATTGAGTCTCCAATACTTGCTAGGTCTGTGATCTTGGGCAGATCACTTAGTTTCTTCAACTATCAAATGGGAAAAATAATGCTATCTACTTCCCAGTGTTATAATGTGAATCAAATGAGATAATAATTGTAAAGTGTTTAACATAATGCCTGGTACGTAATAAGAACTGTATAAATTTTTATTATTTATTATTATCATCATTATCTAAGCTTTCTATTCTGTGCATTAAAAAAATCTTCATTGATACTTACCATCTTTTTTTCAATTACTATCAGCTAATGACCCATCCCCCTCCCCTGCACCGTTCCATACAAACACTCCCTGCAATTATCTCTCCTTCCTTAAAATGTAAAGGAAAAATACTCTCTTGTAACAAATTAGCAGTTACAACAAATAGATCCAAATACTGGCCATGTCTGAAAAATAAAACAAAACAACAACAACAACAACAAAAACTATGACTTTGCACTTTTATTCCACTGACTCTCTTATAAAGAAGTATAAAGCATGCTTTATTCTCAGTCTGTTAGAGTTACAGTTGAATATAACATTAGTATGAGTTTCTGTCTTTAAACAATTTTCTGCTTTAGTCACTGTAGAATTGTTTTCTTGATTCTGTTTGCTTCATTCTGCACCAATTTATACAAATCTTTTCAGGTATCTCTGAAGCTCTTTTCCAAAGGTTTATCTCTCATTTTACACCTATACAAAAATTATTTAGTGTGGGGGCAGCTAGTGGTGCAGTGGATAAAGCATCAGCCCTGAAGTCAGGAGGATCTGAGTTCAAATTGGGTCTCAGACACTTAACATTTCCTAGCTGTGTGATGCTGAGCAAGTCACTTGACCTTAGTTGTGTCAGCACACACAAAAAAGTTATTTAGTGTGTCTGTATTCCCACAAATACTCCAATAATTGTAATTTCCCTTTTTTGTCCTCTTTGAGATGGATGTAAGATACTATAGCCTCAATAGTTTTAATTTACATGTTTTTCATCTGATTACTAGTAGATTGCTTTTCTTCTTTTGAGAAGATCTTATTAACATCGTTTAAGTATTTATTTTTTGACAGACTGGTTCTTGTTCTCTTGTGTTCTTATAACTTGAATCAGTTATCTATATTTGCTAAATATCATACATTTATTGGAAAAACTTCCTGTCAAGATTTTTTCCTTCAGTTAACTATTTCCTTTATGAGTTTAGTTGAATTGAATTTTCTCTGTTTAAAATATTTCAACTTTATATAATCAAAATTATTAATTTTATCTGTTCTGATCCTTTCTATTCTTTGCATGGTCAAGATTTCTTCACATACAAATAGTTGTGAAAGATATTTCCTTCAATTTCCTACCAATCTGTTGATTATATGATATTTTATATGAAGATCATATATCAATTTGGGCCATAAAGTGATAGATAGTGCAAAATGAAGTCTTAATTTTTACCAGGCTGTTTTCCAGTTTCTCAAGCAGTTTGTTTTTCCTTCAAGAAAGAATCCTCATCCCAGGAGTTAGAATCTTTGGGTTACTGACAGTATGCTGTCTCAAAATCATGTATTGCTAAGCTGTCCAATAAACAAACTTTTCTATTTCTTAAACAAGTATCAAATAACTATAAGACTTTATAATATACCTTTAAATCTGGCAATGCTAGGTTCCTTTTTTTTGGCAGATAAATGATATTATTTTTCTCAGCTCTATATAGCAACACTGGTTAGTATGATTGGTGAGGCATTGGATAAATTGATTAATTCAGGAAGCATTGCCCTTTAATGTGTGTATGTGTTAAATTTGCTTGATGCAAGTATGAATAATTAATATATCTATAATGATTTGGGTCTATCATAACTTTTGAAAAGATTCTTTTATGTTTATAATGGTAGAGTTGACTTCTCAATATCTTCTATATTCTTTAATTATTTTGAATGGAATTTATCTTTTCAAACTAGGTTTTGTTAGTAATGCACAAAAAACCCCCCATGATTTGTATGGGTTAATTGTATATCCTGCTATACTACTGAAGTCATGTAATTGCTAATTTTTAATTATGACCAATAATTTTAGTTAAATTTCTAGGGTTCTTTAAGGAGACTATCATATAATCTTCAAAAAGCAATAGTCTTATTTTCTGCTTGCTTATAGTTATTCCTTCCAGGGAGGAATTTTTTTTTTTCTTTTCTTGTTGCTGTTGTTATTGAGGGATATCATGGTTTAGGAGGTAAAGTGCTAGCCTTAGAACCAGGCATAAATGGTTTTAAATTAACCTTAGAGCACAATGGCCATGTAATCTTGGTTAAATCACTCAACCTCTTTAAACTTTGATAGTCATCTGTAAAGAAAAAAGATACGACTTAATGATTTCTAAAATCTTCTCCAGTTCAAAATCTATGATCTTATGGCAATCTCTCAGAGCTTTAGGAAACTGACTATAAGTTACAAAGGAGTTATCCTCAACTCTGAAAGTTTTTTTTTAATTTAAAAGTTCTCCATACCAATGAAATCTTTGGTTCAGTTATTATCTTCTATTGCCACATCTAACATTTTTGTACTCTATTATGTAAATAATACATCCTTTTGTTTTACCTCTGATCTTACTGAAAAAAAAAACTTTTCTTTCTGCTATATGTGGATGGTAAACATTACATGTACAAATACACTGTATACATCATATATTAGATACAAATATGTATATATGCACATATACATATATATGGACACATTATACTCTTGATTCTGGATTACACACACATGTGTATGTATAATTAAACATATTAGGGAAAGGTATTCCTATGCTTAAGTTTTTTTTTAAAAAAAACACTAAATTTTCACTTGCATGTATTTCACTTGCTACTTGCAGTGGCTAGGAACTAGAAATTAGGTGGATGGCTGAATAAATTATGGTATATTTATATATTGGAATATTATTGTTGTGTAAGAAACAATGAGCAGGCTGATTTCCGAAAGGCCTGGAAAGACTTATATGATGCTGATGCTGAGTGGAGTGAGCAGAAGCAAGAGAATACTGTATATAATAACAAGATGATGGGATGAACAATTCTGATGGATTTGGCTTTTTTCAACAATAAGGTGATTCAAGGCAATTCCAATAGACTAGTGATGGAAAGAGCCATCTGCATACAGAGAGAAAATTATGGAGACTGAACTACCTTTTAGAAAGAGGAAGAGGGGGAAAATGAGGGAGAAAAATTTGGAACACAAGGTTTTGCAAAGGAGAATGTTGAAAAACATCTTTGCACGTATTTGAAAAAATGAAATACTATTAAAATACATTGCTTTAGTCTCTAGGCTAATATTTCATTCAACATTTTTGCACAATATAGATAAGGCATATTGGCTTGTGTACTTCCTGTACTTTTAATCTTTTTAGTACAAATGTTCGGCTCATTAAAGTAATTTTTCAGAATCCTTTATTTTTTTTATTCTTGCAATTAATGCAATATTGGAATTTTTGTTAAAAATCACTGGAAATTTTAATTCCTTTAAAAAAAAACTTTGTGAGTACATTTCTATTTCTTTTAAGTTTCTCTTGCAATGACTAAGATGATGCAATGGTTATTTGTTAGATTTTTTTAATTCATGGTTTTATTTAACAATTCAATAGGTTTTTGTGTTTTCAATTTTGTTAAGTTCTGCTTTGATTTTAGGGATTCTATAATCATGCTTAGTTGGTATTTTCCTTGTTTTTTTCCCCCTAATTTCCTTAGTTGTATGTATTTCATTAATCTCTTCTTTTTATCTTTTATTGATGAAAAGGTGTAGAGATAAAATTTTTCTACTCAGGACTGCTTTAGCTGCATTATAAAAGTTTTAGTAATCTATCTTGTTATTTTCTTTAATGAAATTATCACATTTCTTTGGGTTTTTTTTGTTTTATCATTTCTTTAGAATTGAATTAATATGTCTTTAAGTTTGAATCCTTTTATTAAAATATATTTATTCATGCTAGTTTGTTTTGTTGTGGTTAGTAAATGATAAATTTAACATTTTTTCATCTGTTTATGAAGTTTTAAGGCCAGTTCAATTTTTCATAATGATGCCACAGATGCATAGATATATATTCGTTATGTGTATATTCCCTTCTGTTCCCATTCAGCAATTCCTAAAGATCTCAGATCACAGAAGAAGGCAGTGATATAGAAAGAATGTGATAAATAATAGTGACCTATAATTAAAGAGATTTGCTTCCATTAAATTGCCCTTCTCTTCCTCAAATCCCAAACACCAGTTCTTATCTTTTCTTTATTTGTTTTAATCCCCTTTTTGTTAGTTCAAGATTTTTATGTTCATGACTATTCCCCTTCTTTTTTATCCTTTTTCAATCCCCATGTATTTCATTGGTGAATTTGACTTAGTACTACACAAAACACTTTGTGTGGAAAGGCTTTAGAAAAGCAAGGTGTGTGTATGTGCATGTGTGCGTGTGTGTGTGCGTGTGTGTTAGGAATCTTCCTTGTCTAGTTCAGATGAGATCCATGTAATATAATACTTCTCTCACTTTTTCTTCTTTGTACACTTTTCTTCACAACCACCCAATAATGAAATCTAGTTAAGTTCTAGCCTCCTCCACATCTACCTTCATATGTTACTTTCTTTTCTCTTCCTCTCTTAATATGATAACATAAAACAAAACCCCAGCCCCACTATATGACTAATATAATTCCCTCTGTAATGTTAGAAAATATTAGAATTCTGAATATCCATTTGTTTCTTTTTTTTTCTATTAGAATATAAGCCATCTAGCATTGGTTAACCCTCTTTAAATGTTTAGGTACATTTACTGTGGTTTCTTTTGAATCCTGTGTTTTCATTTCAAAGTTTCTACTCAGTTCTGATATTTTCATCAGAAATACTGAACATTTTTCATTTTTTAATCCCGTGGGATTATACTTAGTCTTATGGGTTAGTTTTCTTGATTGTATACCTTTAACTTTTGTCTTTTAGCATATTTTATTCTAAGATGTTCTTTTGTCTAGAATGATTTCTATGAAGTATTATGCAATCTTAGCTGGTTCTTTGGTCCTATAATTATTTCTGTGTGTTGGCAGCATTTTTTCTTCAACCTAGAAGATATAGATTTTGCCTGTGATATTTCATCTGGGGGTTTCTTTCACAAGGTGTCTTCTGAAATACAGATTTCTGTATCTGAAATACAAAATACAAGATTTGTATTTTGCTCTCTGAATCTCATTTATGATTTCTTAAAATATGTAGTTAAGACAATTTTTTGTCCTGGTTTTCAGGAAATCTAATTATCTCTCTGCAGTCTGTTTTCTAAATTGCTTTTGAAAAAAACAGTAGATAACTAGAATTTTCTTCCTCTTAAAAAACTTTTATTTTTGTTCTCATATTTCTTGTTTTCTTACATTGCCACAGAATTCAGCTTTCTTTATTCTAATTTCAAGGAGTCTGCTAAAATTTTCTACTTTCTGTCCTATGCTATCTAGTTTCTTTTTATTTTTATTTCTCTAGAGCCTTTATTTTATTTTTTAATCTTCTGCT
Organism: Myrmecobius fasciatus; assembly: GCA_023553655.1. Lineage (NCBI taxonomy): Eukaryota > Metazoa > Chordata > Mammalia > Dasyuromorphia > Myrmecobiidae > Myrmecobius > Myrmecobius fasciatus. Next base: position 15,220 of record JAJPUD010017554.1, read on the forward strand.
TCATTTCTTCTAGGTTGTCTTATAGTCCTTGTAGCCAAATATCCCCTCTCCTCCTCCTCCTTCCCCCCCCCCCCCTCCCGAGGATCTACTCATACATGTGAAGAAACTTTCTTCCTGGTTTTTCTTTGGTTTTCTTTCAATCCATAATATTTTTTCATATTAGTAAATGTCATTTCTGTTTATTCCCATCTTCAACCTTAATTCCCAATTTGAGATTTTGAGTCATGACCAGGTTTGATCTCTTGCAATCAAGAATGGAAATGATCATCCCCTGTATGCTCCCAATCCGGATTTCCTGGACTCTTGGATGCTGCCTTTCAGAACCTCTCCTGGTGTATCTGAGTTCAAAGAGCTGCCAAATTTCAGTGTCCTCAGACACTGAGTTCTACCATTAGCTGCCATTGACTATGACATTGACATAGTTTTCCTTCCTTGATATGGTCAAAGTGCAACTATGTTCTTCAGACTTGTTTTCCTGAACTTATGCCTGTCTTTCCTCTTAAACTGCTATAACTTCTGACTTCTATTTTATAATATTTTGCTCAATGAAGATGCTTACTAATGTTTCTCTTTAGATTTTTTTGTCATTATATTTTATATTATTACTGGAGTATATGTGAGAAAGAAAAGGAAGTTTTGAATTCCAGCTTCACATCCTGCTCAATTTTTAATTACTCAAACTATTTGACAACACCAAATTAGTTACCAGTTTGAAGAATCATACAGGAGAATGAAGACTGATGTAAACTAGATCTCACTGCCATATCAACAAAAACTCAGGATGCTAGTCTCCTCAAAGCTGGATTTATTGACAATTTATCCCAACAGGATGAATAAGTGGTTGAAATTCTCTTCTAGGTTCCACAAGTATATTCCCTTCTGAGTACCAGGCCCCCCAAATCAAATCAGAGTTGGCAGGCAGGGCATCCCTGTCAGAGCTCCAGATAGCTCTACAGATGTCTGTGTTGTTGTTCAATCAATATTAAAGACAGCAAAGATGGCACACTGACAACAGACAGCTGTCAGTCAGACTGCGCACTCACACTCTATAGGCCAATGAGAAGACATGAGCAGAAGCAATGGTGATAACTGTTTGGCTAATCAGTTTGCCTATAAAAGTTCAATCCTCACCAATAGTGCTCACCCAGAGTGTGAGTTGACACTATGTATACATTTTAAATGCTCATAGTTTCATTTATTCACTTGTCTGTGCTACCTTTATTACTTGTAGATGACCATCCCTAATTCATTATTAGTTACTCAATTCCCATAGGGTCACAGGATTTAGAGAGGAAAGGAACTTTAATGTTCTTCTAGTTCAACATCATCCTTTTATACAGGAGTAAAATTAGACCCAGAGATGTTAAGTGATTCTTTCTCCCTCAAGAGAAGAAAACTACAACTCAAAGACATCCTACTACATTACAATGGTCAATAATTTACCTTTCTCAACTCCCAGCTACTATTGAATTTCTCTTTGTTTACTAATATACATATATGTTGTCTCCATTGATGTAATGTAATCTTATTGAAAATAAGGATTACTTCACTTATGTCATTGGATCCTCAGGATTTTAGCACAATGCTGAAGCCATGATAGGTTCTTAATAAACTTGCACAATTGCCTTAAAAAGTAGTATGATATATATTCCTGAATAATGACTGAAAATACATTTTCTTACATCTGTCTTTTTTTCTTTGCAGATGTATGCTAATAGGCAGCAATAGGTAGGGGGGGAAGAAATGGATATGTGACAAAGCAAAAAACAGGATAAAGTACTTTAACTATCAGTTTAGATAGTAGAAATCTTAAGCAATTGAAAGTTGTTTTAAAGAGACAATTTGATTGAAATTGGCAATAGTTCAAACTTTGTCTCATTTCAATGTTGTCCTTTCTCCCTCTTATTGATTCAACCTTTTTTTCCCTCTAATTCTCTATGAACAATGGATATTCATCCTTGCCCATGATAAATTTCAAAAATATTTTGTTTAAAAAAGACGAACTTAATAGAAAATTCTAAAGGGGGAAGAATTATTGTAATGAAAGGAAGAAGGAGGGACAAGTTTAAAAAGTTAAAAATCCAAATGGAGGATATTGTCTGAATTTCTCCCTGGATCTGGCTTCTCTATACATCCATATACAAAGTGTTCTAAAAGTCTTAGTGTAGTTTTAAGCTATTAAAACTTACATTGTAACAATGGGTATGGCCAAGGAGTTGTTATTGCTGCTGAAAGTGTTTGGTACATTCTTGCCAAAGAAATATTTCATGATTCATAAGAAACCAAAGCTCTAAATTATTAAATTCTTGCCCAAGGTCACATAGGTAAGTTACCACTGAACTACCTTCTCAATATATTCCCAAAGCAACAAATCTAGGTCCTTTAATTCCAAATCCTCCCTGAATACACAATCTTCTTGCCCTCATATTGTGGGCAAAGATTCTTATCTTTTAACAGGACAAAGTTAGAAGAAAGCAAATATTGTCCATAAACAAAGAAGTCATGATTCGGAAAGGATTCATGCCTGTATTGTTCCTCTTCTGGATGAAATTCTTACCTCCAGGCCCTACTGTGTTCCTAAAAAAAAAGAACTAGGTAGAGGAAGGAGAAAAAAAACAGGTAAAAAAAAAACTTTCTATCTAAATTAGCATCAACTCTATCTCAGCAGTATCTCATTTCTTCTAGTGTCATTCCTTTTAATCATCTTCTTTAAATATCTGCTCAGAGTGAGTTATTCCCTCCAACAGATATAATCAAAATTTATTATCAACAGTTATAAGGCCATTCACCAGCTAGCTCTACTCTATAGAGAAATGGTCTTTGCTTATTGATTTCTGGTCATCTCCCTACATAGCCACACATTTTAAATCTAATGTTTATAGGCATTTACAAAGAGTAGCTAATATTTGAATTGCTCTACCTCCTCTCAAATACCAAGTTATTTCCTGTTTAAAAACTCCACTTATGATTGACTTCCTTCAAAAAGATAAACCATTAACCCCAAAGGATCCAAGGAAAATAAAACATGGTCAGTAGATACATTTTTTGATGCTGGCAAAATTTTTTCCCTTAAGCAAGAGGACTTATAAAGAAAGTAAATCTATAAGAGAAATTATACTTTAGCCTAAATCCTGATAATCATTCATCAAATATTTTTTAAGTTCTTAATAAATGACAACTCCTATAGACATTAAACTTAATTGAACTGAATTGAATAGATAATAGTGACATCTTAATAAGGGAAGATGAGTAGTCCAGTTCCAAAACAGTGTAGTAAACATAAAGGAAATGAATATTGTGAAATAAGTTTAGAATAGTAGAATTTAAGCCAATGAGCTGTAGAAGGATTTGAATAATAGGTCAAGGTATTTGATCTTTAATAGGAAAATAATGAAGTGACAAGCAGAAGTTAGAGGATAAGATCTATAAGCAAGGAAGATAAACTGGAAGTGATGCAATTCAACCACTTCACAAACATTTATTATCTATGAGCATTTGTTCTAGGAACTAAGAATACAATTAAAAAAAAGTATTCCTTGTCCTCATGAAACCTATATTCTGCCACGAAAATGTATATAGCCATAAGTAGATAGAACATGCATACATGGAAAAAATATAGATATTGATGTAAGTACATAAGTTAATAAAATGATCCATTTGCTCTACATTCCTATATTTTCATTTATCTTTTATATACACACACACACATACACACACACATTTTCCTAATGTCCTTCCTTTTGTCTTGGGGAACTAAATACTGGGCCTAAGTTTTGCTCAGTTATAAAATAAGAGAATTGGACTAGAAGATCCTGATGCTCTAAATATATGATTCTATCTTCCTTTCCTATTTCTGTCCATCAATCTTTTCTTTCAAACCCAGCTGTTAAGTGACTACTATATTTAAAACATATTCTAGATTTTGATGGAAGAACCAACAGGTAATTAAAATATTATAAGCAAAGTGCTATAAAATTTGCAATCTAGCACCTAAAAATATATAACACATTGTATGATGACTAAAAGGAAGAATATATTATGATGAAAACATACAAAAAGGTGTAAGTGCTATGCAAAGGCCAAGGAAGAAAAAAGAACTTCCAACATGGGGAGAGAAGGAACAGATTTATTATGGTGACATTTAAGGTAATCTTAAAAGGATAGGTAGGATTTCAAAAGGCATGCTTCCTCTTTTCACAACATTGTGCTATACTTTGAGTGAAATGAAAAATTGAAGTAAAATAGTATTTCTGTGCTCATGTAGTTTACAGATTAGTAATATTAAGTCTCAAAGGGCTCACAAACTATGAAACTAAAACAAGATATAAAAAACAAGGGTGTTATATGGAATTTTTAAATTTGTTACTAATGGGGAAAATTCTTAACTACAATATTGCTTCACAATAAGAAAAAAAAAAGGAAAGATATATGAGCACAAAATGTCTTTGAATTTCATTATCCTCACCCAATGGAGAGAAAAGTTTTGGTTTTCATCTTTTCCACCCCTGAAGCTTAACTTTTTTTAAATATACCCCTTTGCATACACTTTACAATTCTTAATATAGGCTGGGTTCTCATAATTTATATCCTAAGGAATATGCTTAGAGAACAAGAGAAGTCAGAGTGGAAGCTTTGAATTGAGCAGAATTATACAAATGCTAGCTATGTAATAAGTCTGAAAAAGCAAGCTACAGTTAGAGCTAGAGCCAGATTTTAAATGTAAACAGTTTTTATTTGTTTCAGAAGGCATTAGAGAATCACCAAAGAAGTTTTTTGAGTAAAGAAGTAACAATCAGCTCTGGGCTTGAAACTGCCTTTAGCAGTTGTGTTAAGGAAATATTGAAGATTGGGAAAACTGGGAGCAGGAAAACCAATTAGTTCAAGTTATAGCATTGCTAATTACTGGCTATGCAATCCTGGACAAGTAAATTAGTCCCTCTGATTCTCAGTTTCCTTATTTGTAAAATGGAGGCAAAAAAATACTTACTGATACCTAGCTAACAATGTTATGTGATGAAAAAAGAAATTAGCAATAATTTGTAAATCTTAAAGTCCTATCATGAGGGCAAAAATTGTTACTTGTAAATACTCTTATGAAAGCCTTGATAAGAAAAAGTATTTAAATAGTTGTTTACTTGAATATAAAAATAGGCTCTTGATGAGGATGATGGTACTGGTGGTTGTATTTGTATTGTTGATACCATCATTCCTTTTGACAATCAAATGATGTATATATTGATTGTACTGACTTAACTGCTTTGAATTGAGTGGAAATTACCACAGTTTTCAAAACATGGTATTATTAAATAAGAAATGAATTATTAGCCACTTAACTGTATGGCTAGTCTAAGATTTTACCAATACTGCAACTTTGTTCCTGACACTCCCTAAAGCAATTTCCATGTGATGTTTTTTCCCTTCAGGAACATATAACCTACCACACTATTTGCTTTTCAATGGATGGTTTACCTGTTACTATTTTGTCAATGCCGTTTTGACATGTCTCTTGATCCCTTTTCAATTTGTTATTTTTTTCAACAATATTAAAACCTGCTTCTATATAAGGAAAGATCTGATGATTTTTTTATAAGAGAACAATTTTTGTTATATTTTGTTATATTTCTTGAACATTCTATTTAAATTTTTTCCTGAACTTTTATTAATCTATATTAGTTTATATTATTTTAATGATGCCAATATAACACATACATTTCTGATTCATTATGAAACATTTTAAAGTACTTTTGGTAATTGAATGATCATTCATTAATATTTCTATAAAATATTTTATATTTCTTTATATTTCACAAAATTTTCCTTTAGATAAACTCAAAGTAGTTTACAAAAATGTAACATTTCAATTGGTAAAACAAATGTGCAGTTTTTCTGTTGAAATTTTAGGGAAGTATCTTAGATGTAGAAGAACTAGGGTCAAGAAAATGATACAAGGTCTCAGTGCAAAGTCTCAGGCAAGGTGAGGAAATAAATCAAATCATCTAATTCCCAGTGCCTTGTATCAACTCAGTGCATTTCCTCTTTATCACTGTATCATTTTCTGAGTTATTATGATGTTGTGATGACTCTCAAAACAGTTCCTGAAAATCCTTTTCCTAAGTATAAGATGAATTAATAATAAACAATTTGAACCCAATTCTGTGGCCCTTATGCATGTTTTACACTTACTAGAGTAAATTAAGCAGCAGCTAAGCTGCATGTTCAAACCCTTTAGCTGTGAATATCTTAGCCTGTGACTACTGAAGTCAAATCTGAAATGTTTACTTAGCATAGTTTGTATGATATTTGTATATGTAAAGGCAGAGAGGGAAGAAAGGAAAAAGTGATAATGGATGAAAAAGGCATTTGCCATCAAAGTGTGAGGAAATCTTAGTTACTTGACTAAACAAAAATAACACATTTAGTGATTTGTAATATAAGAATAAAATGAGCTCACTAGGTCTCAAGAGGTCTGCAATATGATCTTTGCAAAAGGTAGCTTGCCAATTTAATTGAGGTAGGAGTTATTTAATTTTTTACAGGTATAGTTTTCAATAAAACTACATATGCCTATAATACTGCAATGGCAGATGTGTCTCGATTATTAGAGGTGGGCTCAAGGGAATATATACAATGGATCTTGAAATCTGTAAGCAGCTGTTGGGGGGAGGGCTAGAATGAAGAGGGGGGCAACGTACCACACACACACATGTTCCTTAAGTGCGGCAATGTTTTGTTATTTTACTGCAGGTGTATTACAGAGATGAAATTTAATAACTTATTGTATACAATACCAATAAAACTGCAAAGATTCAGTACCCTGATGTTCACAAAGTAAAAATAAGGAGGGATTATTTTGTGTTCATGTAAACACACACATCACATATACATACATGTAAATTGCCTCCTCTCCCCTGACCCAAATATAGACACAGAGAGGTGAGAGTCACTGCCTGAAGGCCAAAGTGACATATTTCTGACTCTTTTTATCATCAAATCAAATCAAAATCCATAAAAATGGCTTGTAAGGAAATATTTTTAGGAAAAATACAACAAATCCAAATTTACTGAGGCATTTCACTATGAGACTGAGGTTGGGGGACAAGTTCAGAAACCGTTAGCTTCATGAAGGTGCTATGTTAAACTGGGAAGATAATTCATTTATCAAAAAAACCTATGAAGAATTATAAACTAAGAATGCTTCTATCATCATTACAGTACCTAAGCCTCACCAAATTACAGAATTTTAGAGCTAGAAGGGGGTATCCAGGGTCTAGTTCAAGCATCATATTTTACAAATGAAGAAATGGCTTCATTTAAGGAATAAATCAAGAACATCTTCAATGTTTAATAATAATATGACTGTTAAAGACAGAGATGGGACAAGGACCCAGATTTCCTAATTCCTTGGCCAATGGAGGTTCTTAATGGAGTAGTCCTTTTTAGGAAAGAGGCTGCTTAAGTAATAAAGCAGCTTAAATAATTTTTTCTATATGTAAGGGTTTTTCTCATTTCCTTTTCACTATTAAAATACACAGCTTTTCAGTTTTAAAAGTGAAAAAAAATTTGTAAGCAGTTTTCAATTTTACAGTTATTTTAATGCTAGTTGTTCTTTTTTGTTTCTCCTTATTTACACCAGTAGGACACAAACTATTGATTTAAGAATTAAATATGTATACTTAAATGAATGTACATATTCACTTGTGAGCACATTCACAAATAACATATCCAATGCTTGGAAGAACAAAGTTTGGTATATTCAATATTTGGAATATACCAGAGTTTGGTATATTCAATATTTGGAATATACCAAAGTTTGGTATATTCAATAAAGAACAATTTCTCAAGGCTATTATGTTTTCAAATTCAAGTACATAAATATACAGGTATGACTTAGCATCACTTGCATTATTTGTTTAGTCATAATAACTAGATTTTCTTATTCACAATAATGATTTAGGAAAGGAGAATTCGAATCCTAATTGCTAGTGGTTATCCAAATTCCCTTAACACTTTCAATAAAAATTGAGAAGTTAATCCCTGGGTTCTGTTGAAATTTCAGTTTGGATTCTAGAATATCATTCTTATGTTGTCTCATAAATCAACACAATACAATTTCAATGATAATTCTATTCATTTTTGGTCCTAAGCTATTGGGCAAAATTCTTTTGATTTTTTTAAAACTGGATTCTTAATTTTGTTATTATGGATAGAACATTTTGCAAAATCTCTTAGCAACTGTTATAAACAAATTCTATGGAATCTTAACAAGATGGGAAGTAGGAGAGGGGGCAGAGGTATATTCTAATTGTTTAATTTATCTTTTGCTATTAGATTTTGAAGCACATAATTTCTATCAGTGATACAGCCAAATTTATACATAGTCTTATTTTTGACCCAACCAAGTTTGAACATAACTTACACCTTACATAAAATGATAATATCTACCTATTAAAAGAAATCACAGTCTTTAGGAAAGAACCCAAGATGACTTTTAAGAGCACAGCAAAATTACATCTCAATGAAGACCAGGTCTTACGGGCAATACAATGCCTAATGCCTACAATGGGTTTTTTTTCCTAGAGTTCACATGGAGCTAATTTGGGCACCATAACTTTAAACAGAGTCAGATTTAGTTGGGCTCCAAAATCAGTCCCAGAGAAATCAATATATTCATTCCCATGACAGTGTATAAATGAAAGTGAGGCAAAATAAAACTGAACTGTGTTTTACAGATTCAAAATATAGGGTAAACTCTGGTCCAGTATTCATTTAATTAACATCCACTGGGACTGTCAAAGGACTTAACACAAATTTTAGCATGCTGAATAATAATTCAGTATGGTGTAATGAAAAGAGTAATTTGTAAGCCTTAAAGTAAGAAGTTTTAGGATTGAAACCTAGTTCTATTATTTATCAGTTTTGTGACCTTGAAAAAATTCCTTAACTTCTCTGAGCCTGTTTACTCATATATACATGACATTGCATTATTGACCTTATAAAGCACTTTTAAGGACCAATGCATTTTGTACCCATAAAATACTATTTATGAATGTAGGTCCTCATTGACTTAGCAAGTAAATGCAAAGGTAATTATGACACAAATTAAATTGATACCTATTGCTATTTCTAATCATAAAGGAAGAGTGAGACTCCATGCACGCTCAATAATTTAGTCAGCTAGGGTTATCTCCACTAGAAATTCTCTCTCAAATTAATAGTAAATAATTTGCGTGGGGAAGGAAGAAATGAAGTATTTTATAACAATTTGATGGTGAAGGAGTAAGAATCTCCTAAGGAAATATGATTATGTCTCAATATTGAGCATTTCTTTAGATCTTACTGTAATATTTTCCTTTGTAGAATCTCAAAATGATTTACAAATACAAAGTTTCATGTTATTATTTAGAATATCCTAATGATTATAAGAAGTTTAGTTGGACAGGTTGAGGAGTTTTCTTCTCTTTCTCCAATTCATCCTTCTCCCCAATCAGAATGGATAAATACTTAGAGAAACCTCAAACAAGTTAATGTAGTTGTGGCTCTGCAGAATAAAGCAAAAGATTACTATGATATTTTACATGTAACTATATGTACTTATAAAATGTCATGCCTTTATTTATACACACATATATCTGTATCATTGTCATGAAAAATTGACATAACCTTAATTCGCGTCTTGAATGTGCCATTAACTTCTGTAACCTTAGGCAAGTAACTTTACTTTTCTGAGAGCCAACTTTTATCTTCTTTAAAATGAGAGAGTTAAGACCAAATGATCTTCCCTTATAGTTCCAAAATGCTATCACTTTTTGTTATCCACAATATTCCTACTCAATTATTTCAAGATACCTGGGCTATGTAGCTTTTTAGCTACATAGGCTACTTGATATTGTTAATATTTTCCATGAAAAGCTATGGGGAATGATTCCCTAATTCCTAAGCAGACAGTGCTTCCACATACCTTCACAATAATCCTTATTCCAGAGACATGAAAGAAATCCAGGATATTCTTAAAATAAAAGAGAAAAAAATTGGACAAGCTAAAAAAATACTATTTAAAAAATAGGATCTTCATCTTTTTTCTTGAAAATAAGTATTTTAGAACAATAAATAAAATGGAAAAATGGTTATTATTTTAGTCTAGCCTTTACTCTTTCTAAATAATTTACTGAAAAAAGTGCAAAATAAAAATATTTCCATGTTAAAATGTTCATAATATCTCAGATCATTATAATTCAAAATTATATCTCTCTCAAAGGTTACTATCAATTTCAGAGAAAATAAAATGTGTCAGTGCCTTCTTTGCTTGTGGACTTCCCTTTGCTGTATCTGGCTCTACCGGCTTTGTTTTCGAGTTTTAAATAACTCACAAATTGGGAGTGGGGAAATCTATATTTGCTAGCACATTTTTTAACATCAAAAATTGAAAATAATTAAAAGTCGATTGCTTGAGTAAAAATGTATAATTATTCAATGGCTACAACAACATAAGTGAAAAGATCACTAAAAGAAAACTCAGTTGTCAAGAACTCAAAAACTACACTTTGTCTTGGAAAGTAAAGAATAAAATGTATTTCTCTCCTATGCAAAAAAAGGTAGGGGACAAGGAGAATAGAATGTTCGTAAAGTCACATTGCAAAACAAAGTAACTGCATCAGGTGTTTTTGCTTAAAAGTTTTTCTTTAATACACATTTAATTCTGGCAGGAGTAGAGGGTGTTTCCACAAATCATTATGTTATAAAAAATAAGAGGCATCAATAAAACTTATTTTAAAATGTAATTATTTTAAGAATATATACTTCATTTTCATCATGATATCTTTATAAGCAAAATAAATTATCATAAAATACATATGCCTAAATTAACAGACTTTGTAACAATAAAGGATACCCCAAAAAGGATTGTAAATGCTTCGATTATTCAAAATTTATTGTATTGCTCCACTCTTTTAACATTTTCAGAAACTCACACTTCTTACCTTAGCCTACATAAAAATCTTGAGTGTCATCAAGGGTATAGAAAGATATAGAAAAATAAGAATATCATTTAAACTGCTGATTTTAAATAAATTTGGGCAAGGAAGCTTAAACTGAAAGTAGTAGCCTCTCTGGACATATCCACCTTTGTGCACTTAAGTGTAGGGAAGTCTTGGGGTACCACAGAGCTTTAATTTGAATTGTCTTAAGTAAGGTTCTGGCAATTAATTTTAATATTTTTTGTAAAAAGCTAGTTATCACATTATCTAAATATGCCTATATGATTAAGTGAATGAATAATAAAGGTTTCAGACCAATCTCAGATGAAGAGATTTTAACAAGTAAACATGACAATGAAAGACAATGCATTCCATTTCTAAATTAGAAAAAGTCCCAAAGGAACTCACAAACATTCTTTTATTTTTTTCTCTGTATCAATGCCACAGTTCCATATAGACAGAACATCATCCTTCTTAGGATGAGAATATTAAGACAAAACAGCAATGGACATTCCCAAGGTCAGAAGCAGAGGCTAACATTAAATTTGGGTCATCTATCTCCAACTCTAAAGTGCTTAGGATCCTGGATAAAGGTATTAAAAACTAAATTGTAGACAACTGTATGATAATGAATACTGCTTTTTTCCCTTTTATTTTCCTATGCAAGAAAGTCCTTTTATTCATCTCCATAATTTGTTCGAGTGACATCAACAAGCCAGTTAGCAAATGGACATCTAAGCAAAATAAGAATTACTAGAATCATCAGGGCCACAAAGAAGAAAGAAATGTGTCTTCCCGTGGTCTCCAGCAATCCTTGCTAAGAAGCTGTCATTAGCTATAGCACATAACTTGGACCACCTTACTAAAAAGTTCATTTCCACTCGACTTGGTTCCTGTCAGACTTTCCATTATACATTTTCTCCTCTGTGCCAGTAAAAAGTTGTATGAGGTTGCATTTTGGCAGGGGTGTTTTCAGCCTGGGTGTGATTTCCATAAGCCAATTTGATTTAAATTAGTTTTGTCATCATTTAGTAAGAGATGAGCTAAAATGTCATTTTCTGTTTTTTTTTAAAATCCTTATGATTTTCTTCTTTACTTTCTTTTAAAACACAAGGCTAGTAAATACAACATACACATGTTTATCTCAGGAAAGTTCACATGATTCAATGACTTTCTATTTTCTCATTACTGTTTTTCCTTAAAATATAGTTGGTAGATAAAAAGAAAGAAGGATAAATTTTGTTTGTCTACTAATAAGACTTACAGGTTGTATAAGTCATGTGACTAATACTATTACTGCTAAGAACTGGACAACTAAATTCTCAACAGAAATAAAACAGACATGAAAAACTGAAACATTTCATAAGATCCATCAAATATAATGTCATCCTACCCCCCTCCCTTTAATCACATTACCTGTTGCTTCCTTCTATTTCTTTGTAACCTCAAAGTTCAAAAGTCACTTAGCAAGAGTTTACAATTCAAATATGCATATTAACAGAGCTGTAATTTATACATTGTTCATCCTGATACTGTCCACATGAACCAGTGAAACATAATCATGCCTTTGGTAATTCTTAAAATCTGTCATCTAAATACTCTCTACTTCAAGAACTCTATAATGAAGGAAAAGGAAGGAAAGAAAAGTAAATATCACTTTGGATCTATGAGAGTACCCATTTCTCATTCGGTGGTGACTCATTTCAACTATGATCTCCTATTTCAACTAGAAGTCCAAAACACAAGGACTTAGTTCTCTGTGCTTCACATAGCTGAGTGTTCAGCCCAGATTCATTGAATAAAAGGGCACAAGGCTGAATGATGTTTTAGAATATACCACATCCTGTTCTATTCTCAATTTCTGCAAAACTATAAATTCAAAATTCATTAATTAAAAAAATTATTGCATCAACATATTATAACCTTCAGATTTTATTTCCCATATTCAAAGCGGCTCCAAACCATTGCCGTGTCTTTGTCCCTAAGTAACCATATTATTCATGGTTACTGCTGAGACGATGCTATGGATAGTGATCGCTGATCCATGCAAGACTCACACCCAGCAAGCAGAAATAAGAATGAAGGAATCTTCCACAGTTCAGAGTTCTTTTTCTGTCTACTACATGAAGACCACTATATCATTACACTACAAGAAAAATACATTCCATCTTATTTATATATTTAATATATATTGATTGCCTCAACATATATGTACACAAACTCATATGTGCATACTCTCAAGACCCATTTTCCAAACATTTACACAATGAACTACCTTCACCCTTACCCTTCGGCCCTTCTCAGCTTTTCATCTCACCTTGTCCTTGAAAAAAGCGCCACTGCAGTTTCACCAGAGGAAAGTGTTCCCCGCAAACCTAGTATATGTATTCCTATACATAAATACTCAGACTCAAGCAGTCTGAATGATGATTTCACAAGTTAAGGGGCCTCTCGCTTAGTCAGCAGAGGAAATCTTTGTGTCTGTAAGGAATCACGCCAATTCCTATTAGTAAGAAAGGATGCAGGGGCAAGCACGCCTATTCTCTCATTGACCAACAAAAGGGGCCCAGTGAAAACACAGACTTATTCCATCACCATCTGCAAAAAGGAAGGATGTTGTCAACCTTCTTCTCCCCAAAACTTTAATGATCTCTGCCTTGACCCTCAGAAACCAGATACACAGGAATAGGATCTTCCACAGGAATTGAAAGCTTTACACTAGAGACACAGCATTAAGAGGCTTGTCACCCAAGCTATCTACCCCGAACATTTGCACTCACATTCCAAAGATGTTTCCGCTACACTGGAAGCGCTGTAAATTTCTTTCCTGCAGAATTCTTTCCAAACAAACTGCCATGAACTGCACTCTACAACATGTGCTGCATTAGTCCTTAACCAAGCCACAATTTATCTCATCTCCACAATCCTTTATGCGCAGAATATGACTGAACTGGGGGCGCAATGGAACAGGCGAAACTTGAAAAAGGAAACAGATGCACAAAAAAACTCTAATTCTACCTTTAGAGGTGTATTAGTGATAGAAAGTGAAGATAACTCCATGGATTCTATTTGATTCTTAGAACTAGCCTTGGTTTACATTTTTCTGTGCTAAACTAAACAAGTTGTTTTAAAAATTCGAGTAGATTTTTCTACATCATTAAAGAAGATAGGGGATGAAGGAGTTCAAGAGATCATGCATTCCCAATCTAGTAAAATAAGAACAAGCATTCTGTTCAGAGGAATAATAAAATAATAAAAGACACTGAATATTAAAAAGGGTTATTAAATTCTTTGAAGTTTCCCAAAGTAGCAAATCTATGCATTAATAAAAGTCTATGCTTTAAAAATATGGAAAAAGAGATTTAAACACATTATTAATATCAAAGCTAAAATTAAAAAGAAAGCATCTTTCAAAAACTCAATTGTCTTAAAACAAAACTTAGACTTTTGGTTATTGATAATATTTTTAGCATCAGTCTCTCTCTGGAGAGTTAAAAGTATGTAAATGCAAAGTGCACCAAGGCACAAATACACACATGCTATACCTTTGTATTACATTGGCATTTTATTATTTAATTAAAGTCCTCTTATTTTTCTAGCTCACGCATGCTTCCCTTGAGACGGCTTTGCTGTTAGCCTGCTGGCCTTGACTTCCAGCCAAAAACAATTCAGAAACAAAAAGGGACAACAAATCATATTTTCACAGACATTTTTATCCCTCAATACAACCCTGTTTTCACACAACATCATACAGTCTCTATGAAAACTATAATTTATGGCAATAGCCACCAAATCCAGGGTCTGATACATGCTCCACGATGTTGGGAATTTCATCATTCTAAAAGTTGCCGAATTATGAAGAAATTGTTCCGATGGAACCCTTATAAAAAACATCAATGCTTTACAAACATCATCACTGGTCACTGAAGGATAGCTCTAAATACAAATTCAAACCAGTGACTGTGAGAAGATAGGGCAGAAGCTGAGGTTAGAGATTAAGAATAGAATGTGATTCATTATTTAGTATTTTAAAAGAAATAGTTACCGGCACACATGCAATGAATAGCTATGTCAAAATCTAAAATGCATAATCTACTTTACAAAACAAACTAATTTACCAGGCTATTTATCACAACCTCTTCCACTGCATAGATTATCACTTACCTGGTGGCAACCCTGTAAGTTTGATTCTCTCCCATAAGACGAGTATGAACCCCTTTCTGTTTTACCTGTCAATAGAAATTAAAAAAAAAAAAAGGTGTGTAAATTTTTGTTTTCCTCTTTTAAAAAAGTCTCCTCCAGGTAACAGATATCTACTTTTCTCTTCAGATGTTTACATATGTAAAGTAGGCACTAACGGCAATGTATGCAAGCAAGAGAAAGGGATTAACACTTCTTCACTCTGGCTATGATAAACTGGAAAAAAAATATCCTTCATTCCTATTCTTAGCCAAACTGCTCCACACTTCCAAAAACTGTCATTTCAATGGCCTCCAATTTCTCTAACAAACAAATTGACATTCCTTATTTTCACTTTCATTCTCTCTCTCAAATTTTAAACAATTTCATTTTTATTTACACAGCAGGCAAACTATCTATGTAATGACCCTAGTATAGTAATTCCCATTGATTATATTGACACTTAATGGTGAGGCCAAAGCTAATCAATCACAGGCTCTCCAGATGGTGAATTTAGCAAAGAAACTGTTCAGAATTCTGGTGGTGTTTTTTTTTTTAACCTCTTTCCCAGGAGTAAATTCCCTCATGATATACATGATGATGGAATTGACGAGAGAGACAGAGACAGA
>JAJPUD010017555.1:0-30997 GCA_023553655.1 Myrmecobius fasciatus
TTACTATCAGTTCATCCAAGACCAGCACAGGTTAGATGTTGAGTAGATAGCAGACTGTGTAAGGGTTAAGGGGAAAATGTAGATAGATATACTGAGGATTAATCTCGTGTTATTTTTCCTCATAAGCCTCATATGCATAATTTTCCTATTTAAGAAGGTTATAAATATTGTCCATTGTGGACATTTGGCCTTCAGCAAGAGGAGGGGGCAGTTGGTAAGACATTCTATCCTACCCTTCATCCCTACTTTGGCTCTACGAAACTTCTGAATGTATGCATAGAAGCCTGTAAAAAAATGACTTCTCACAATAAGAGTTTTTCTTCTGTTTTCTTTCCTTAGCAAAGAAGGTGTCTATGAAATCAGTGTATCACCCACAGGCACTTCTCGGTGAGTGAATCCTTTCGGTAAAGGGGCTGGTTCTCAGGAAGGCACTGTCATTTCAGAGTCCCCATTGGAGGGGAACTCTGAAAATATACTCATATATGTGCCCAGAATCGAAACTTTTGACTTCAGATTCCTGAATCCTCTTTTGAATTCAAAAACAATTCTGTTTTCTCACCTATAAAATGAGCAGGTTTGGACAAAATGATCTCTAAAGTTCTTTATGGTTTTGTGAATTCTGTGTACTTTGTATGATTACTTGTAACTTTTACAAAGCACTTTTACATCTCTTATCTTTTTTTTAGCCACATAATTTATCTGTGGGGTTTGAATTGTAAAATAATTTTTCCCAGAAATTCCATTTTAGATTTAAAAATTTGCTTTTCATGGATATTTTTGGGTTTTTTATTCATTTCTTAATATATCCTGCCTCCCCTCTTTATACAGTGTCTATTCCTTGTAACAAAGATTAAAAATTAAAGTTTCTTCTAACTTTAACAGATGGAGAAGGGCTGCCTGTTGATTTTGCCAGAGTTCCTACAGTAAGTTGGAGAATTAGTTTCAGGACACTGGACTTAGGTTACTTCTTTTGATTTTTACTTCTCTAGAAACTAAAGAGATGTGAAGGGAAAAGAGTCTTCAAAAAATTAAGCAAACCAGAACTTTATCTGATGAAGGTTGTCTTTAAAAGCTCATAGGAGCCCAGACTTAGAAGCAGAGTGGGTTTTAGAGGACGTCTTGTTACATGTTCTTGTTTTAAAGGTGAGGAACTGAAATTGAGAAGCTCAGTAACTCTGTTCCCAGGTCATGCAGCCAGTATCTAAGGGAGGATTTGAATTCAAGTCTTCCTGGTTTCCGAGGTCCAGCAGAGTATTTGTTGTACCATTCAGTGCTGTTGCTGTTGGTTAGGATGGCTCATGGAGTACTTTGGAAGTTGCATTCAGAACCCATTTGTAAGGCACCAGGGATGAACAACCTTAAATTTTGCTGTTATGCCTCATTTGGATACAAACTGCCATTTCACTCTCTATTTTGTTTTCATTGTCTTGGCTCCAAATTACTCATGATTTTCCCCAAATCCAGTTCCCCTCTGCAAGGTAAAGGTTTATCACAAATGAGGATATTCAAAAGCTGTTTTTCTGAAGGAAGTTCCCAAAACTGGAATGAGGAAAAGACTTCCCAGTAGCACCCTTTTGAAAAATACAACCCTCATTGACCTGCAAGTTTTAGTATGTTTATCTTCTTAAGGAATTGTGTATTAATACAAAAAACTTTGAAGGCTCTGCATGGGAAACAGGAACTCTGGCAGGTTCTGCTGAGCTACAAGGACCTCAAGTATGGGTCTAGTGACAGTCTGTGGCTGCTGTCCAAGGTCCAACCTGGCTGGATGCTGAGTTGTCCTCTCAGTGATGAATGTCCAGAGCTTGACCTCTCGGTGATGAAATTTTTGGCCATAGTGACATGTTGCCTATAATCACATCTCATAGCATCTTGTGGAATTGGCAGAGGGATGTCCAAATGGAAATTGTTCTTGATTCAGGAGACTGTAAATCCTAGAACATTAAATAATTCAGAATACTTTCCTCATACTAATCCAGGGAGGCAGGGGTTGCAATGATCATTCCCCTCATTTTATAAATTAAAAGCTGGTTTGTCAAGGTAGCATCTTAGTTAAAGTCACACATCCTAAAGTCTCTTCACTGTCTCTTCCCATATCCAGAGTGAGGGCTCTCCTAGAAATGAGAACACTGGATGCATGTTCTTTGGGGAGCTCTTAGATAACTTGAAGATTCCCACAAGAACGAAGAGTAGGAGCAATCCTTTGGAGAGTATCACTTGGCTTTGCAATCTTTTTTATTCCAAAAGCCTGAACCATAACTCATTGGCTTTAGGCCATCAGGGTCTGAGCGGCCTTCCCAGGCTGATCTTGCCTGACTCAAGGCTGCCTCCCCCTTTGCTGTTGGGGATATGTGGGGATGGTGGAGGATGGGGGAGCCAAATGGGGGGCTGCCATGCCACAGGTTTGATCCTAAAACACAGAGGCATGCAGCTAGCAGTGTAGTTAGGGAATAATTGTATTCCCTGCCTCCAATGCCTGTGCTTTCAGACAAGCCAAGGTCAGAGGCTGCATCCAAGTAGTTGATGTTCTTAGCTACAACATAGTCATTACATCACAGACTGGCGTACTTAGTACGCCAGTCTCACGGCCAAGTTGCGTGAGCATCCTTTGTTCACGCTTCCCTCTACTCTGCCCCTCTTCCTTATCTAGGAGGTATTTATTTTCTCACTCTTCTTGCCTGGCTTTGTGAAGCATTCCTCCTTCCCTCACAAGGGCCTTGATTGTTTTGGGGTTTTTACTCTCGGTTTATTTGATTATGTAACATAATACAAGCTTTTAGTGTACTTTGTTTCCTACCCAACCAGAGTAGCTGTTTGCAAAAGTTATTATAGAGCAGTCCCGTATCTTTTTGAAGGTAGAAATTACTGGGTACTCTGTTGACCGTTTTCTGCCAGATTCCCCAAGCAGACTACTTGCCTGCTGTCGTTGGGCCTCTACCTCTTTCGTCATATTAGAAAATCCCAAGTGGAGCTCTCCTAGCGTTTCTAGCTTGTGCAGTCTCTGGGCCAGGCCCCTCTGCTTTCCCCAGCACAGCATTGTCCGGTCACACTCGCTGTCTCTGGGTTTCTCCCTGCCTTGCTGACTTTTGATTGATTAATAGGAGGAGGAGATGCCCCAATAGATTGCTTCTTTGCTTTACCATCTGAAGAGATTGTCTCAGTGGGTTCAGTTATCTCTACCTCGGAGCACTTGAACCTGTCGTGCTTCTGTTTCTTTCACCAGGATACGCTTGTTTCCCAATTTCATTGAATCGGAAGAAGCAGACTGGATATTTGAACAATTGTGCCAAGATATTCCGTGGAAGCAGAGGACTGGTATTCGAGAGGGTGAGTCCAGGGACACTCCTCACCTTCCTGGCATTCCTCATTTTAAGCTAGGCCCGCCCGAGAACTCCCAGCGGCCTAGCTCATAAAAGGGGAGCATTCTTTTCAAGGTCCTTTCCCTTCATGGAGGACATTTCTTGTTAAAAAGCACGAGGAACCTAAAGATGGGGCCACTTGTCGCTTTGGGCGGTGCTGTTTGCCCACGGGATTATTTCCGTGAGCCCTGCTCTAAGCTCTTGTAGACTGGAAGCTCCTGTCTCTAACCCCAACCCTTGATTCTCCAGCCTGCTCTTCCTGTCAGCTGCTCCTCCACTCCACTCCGAGCTGTTGCCATTACCCCGGTGTACCACCCCCACCTCCGATTACAAAACCTATCGGCCTTTCACCTCTTCCTCTGTGACCTCCCATCACTGTCTCCCCCCCCCCCCCCCACCCTCATCTAGACCCCCTGGTGAGCCAGTCAGCTCGACCTGGTTTTCCTTTCTTGAATCCCCAGCCAGCCCTGCCCCACCTCTGGCCCCCAGCATTTGTCACCTCCCCCCTGAGGATGTCTGAAAGCACAAAGAAGCGCGCAGTGTTCCGGTTGGGCCCCACAGGTTTCTGTTGTGCAGCCTCAGCCGGGCCCTCTGCTGCTCGGCAGTCCTGCCGCTCAGGGGAGCCCCCGGCCCGACTCCTACAGAAGAGGGTCCAGGGCCTTCTCAGGCACACCTCCCACACCTGTCCGGCCTCCTCCCACTGACCCTGACTGCAGCCACCTGGGGCTTCTCTGTCCCGCCCCCACCAGTCAGCACGGTCCCCCTCTGCTTCCCCCTTACCCTCTGACTTCGGACCTTCCACCAAGCTGCTCTCTGTGATCTCTTAGCTGCCAGACTCAGTGACCTTTCCTCAGTCCTTGTCCTTTTCTCGCTGCAGCTTCTGACAATTGGTCCTCTGTCTTCTCTCCTCTGCCTTTTGTGGGACGTTGCTCCCTCCTGCTTCTGCTCCTGCCTCTCAGACTGCCCTGCTCTGACTCTGCTGGATCCACCTCCGATCACGCCTTGAATCATTAAAAAACCCTCAGGGCTGTCCCAGGCCCTCTGCTCTCCTCCCTCTGCACCTCTTCACTTGGTGATGTCATTGTCCTCTCCACGTCTTCTTTCTCACATCTGTCTTACCCGTCTCTCTCTGCTAACCTCCACTTGCACATCTCCAGCCTGGAAGTCAGTGTCCACAAGACATAGTATAGTCAGTGTGTCCAAAACAGAGCGCCTTGTCTTTCCCCCAAACCCCCCCACACACACACCCCCGCCCCGCCCACCTCCCCCTCACCTCCATGCCCCCCCACCCCCACCTCCATGTTCCCCCCCACACTCACCTCCCCCTCACCCCCCCCGCCCACCTCCTCCAGCCCGGCCGAGCTGCCCGGCCTCTGTGACGCTGCCCCGCTGTGGGACCAGCTCTGCTGGCCGGGCGTCTCCCGAGGGAGGATGTCTAGGGGAGCCCATCCAACAGAAACTTCTTTTCCCCCCGTTTCCTCCCCTTGAAACCGTTTGTAAGTCTCTTCTGCCGTTGGAGAGCTTTGTGCACTCCCCATGACCCCTGCTTCACCCGCTCACCTTTGACCTGGGGTTGAGCGCCCGCCCTCTGCCGGGCCCCTCCTTTTCAGCAAGCCCTTTGTCAGCTGCCGGGTGGCTTAAAACCAGCGTCTTGCACCTTTCAGTGGAAAGAGCCCGTTCCCATTGCTTCCCCCTCCTGGTTTCTCTCTCTTGCACGTTTAGTTTCATGTTGCAGAGAGTTATGGGCATTACATGTGCTTTCATGCCAGATGAAAAACCTGGAGACTTGTGGGGTGTGAAGCCATGCCAGGTGCCTGCTCTACCACAAGCTGGCACCAGGGGGCGCCTGTGCCTTGGCCTTGGGGGGGGGGCGCACCTCCCCTGGATCAGTAACGGAAAAAGGAGAGGCCCTTTGGAAGGGACAGGGAAGGGGGAGGGGTCTGGGGCTGAAGGCTGGGTTTGACATGAGGGTTTTGTTGCCCTGTCAGTTTTGCCACGTGCAGCCCCGGGGCCTGGGGCTGACGTTGGGAGGCCCTTTCCCTGCCTTTGGCAGCAGCCTGGCCATCTGGGGCCAGGGGGAGGTGGGGTCGGGGTTCTTAAAAGGAAAAGAAACACGTTGTCCCTTCCCTTCTTACCATTTAGCCCCTTGTCTTCTTCCTCATTAATTAACCTCATCCTTTATTCCTCTCCGATGAGAATTCCTGACTCCTCTCAGGTAAATGTCTTTCCACCTTATCTCATCATGAACCTTCAGATCTCTGGCCCTTTATTTATGCCGTCTGGCTACTTTGGATTGCTTTACTCCTCCTGTCTGCCTACACAGTTCCTACCTATCTTCCCCCTTCGTGGCTCACCTGCAGCCACACTGCCCTTGTCAATCTCCTTTTGTATGTTCTTGTGTGTTGTGCTTCCTGTCTGTGCTTCTATCCTGGCACCTTCCCTGTATTCCTCTCTGGCTCAGGTCTGAGAGAGACATTCTTGAGGGAAGGGCCTCTTATGCTTCCCATGCAGTAGCATCTAATGCGTTGCAAGGCTCTTAATAAATACTCAGAAAATATATTGGTCGTCTTGTTACTTGTACTCAGAGAATGAAATCTCCTTGAAAAGGAAAAAAAAGTGTGTGTCTGTACACACAGAAACACCCACTCCCCACTGATTAGAGACCACCCTTGCGTTTTATACAGTCAGATTTTGCAAGGGGGAAATACTATGAACTAGATTAGAACCAGTGTTGGTATTAAATGGAATCCAATGGAAAGATTCCAAAGGCCTTGTATTTTCTTTCTGTAGGTATAAGTTATCTGCAGCCACGATTGACAGCATGGTATGGAGAACTCCCTTACACTTATTCCAGAATTACGATGGAGCCAAATCCTCAAGTACGTTTACATTTTTAAAAATTATTTATTTTAAAAACATATACGTGGATAATTTTTCAACATTGACCTTTGAAAAACCTTGTCTTCCATTTTTTCCCCTTTCCCCCCACCCCCTCTTCTAAATGGCAAGTAATCTAATATGTTAAACATGGTAAAAATATTTGTTAAATCCAATATATGCATACATATTTATACAATTATCTTGCTGTATAAGAAGAATCAGATTAAAAAGAAAAAAAATGAGAAAATATAATGCAAGCAAACAACAGAAAGAGTGAAAATTTATTGTGATCCACATTCAGTTCCCACAGCCTTCTCTCTGGGGGTAGATAGATGGCTCTCTTCATCACAAGATCATTTGAACTGGCCTGAATCATCTCATTGTTGGAAAGAGTCAAGTCCATCAGAATTGATTGTCGTATAATCTCATTGCCATAGTATGTTTAAATTTTATAACTAATGTATTTTTATAGACTAAATACTAAGAATGTATGTACAGAACTTAAAATCCCACAGGACAGGATCTGTGGAAGCACCAGTCCTTTGGCCCTTAGTGAATATCATTCTTCTCATTCTTTTTGTAATCTAGTGGAACATTTAAGAATGAGATCAAAATCAAACCTTAGCATCTTAAGAAAGTAAAGATTATACACAGCAACAAGACTATATGGTGATCAATTCTGATGGACATGGCTCTCTGCAACAATGAGATGTTTCAGATCAGTTCCAGTTGTTCAGAGATAAAGAAAGCCATATACACCCAGAGAGAGGCCTGTGGGAACTGAGTGTGGACCACAACATAGCATTTTCATGCTTTCTGTTGATGTTTGCTTGCATTTTGTTTTCCTTCTCAAGATTTTTTTTCCTTGTAGATCCAATTTTTCTTGTACAGAAAGATAACTGTATAGATATATATACGTACATTGGATTTGTCATATATTTTAATACAGTTAACATGTATTGGACTACCTGCCATCTAGGGGAGGGGGTGGGAGAAAGGAGGGAAAAATTTGCACAGAAGGCTTTGCAAGGGTCATTGTTGAAAAATTACCCATGCATGTTTTACAAATAAAAAGCTTTAATTAAAAAAAAAAGTAAAGATTATTTTCTCACCCATTCTACTTTCTGTGTATATATGGGCCTCTCCATATCTATGAGATAGTATCCTTCAGCCTCCGCTGTGAAATCAGTTCATGGCTATTCCTCTCCCAGACTATGTTGTTACTTCTGAAGAATCTGTTGATTTCTGTGCTATTAAGACTGGAGCTTTTGGGTCTCCAAATTTGTCATCTTCTTGGATGTCTGCCTCCCTTTTCCTTTGTTTGGAATGTTCACTGGGGTAGGCAGTTATAGTCTGCAAATTAAAATTGTCAAGAGGATGAAGGAGCCTCTGGTTC
This sequence comes from Myrmecobius fasciatus, assembly GCA_023553655.1. NCBI lineage: Eukaryota > Metazoa > Chordata > Mammalia > Dasyuromorphia > Myrmecobiidae > Myrmecobius > Myrmecobius fasciatus. Next base: position 7,636 of record JAJPUD010017555.1, read on the forward strand.
AGTTTGTAGGATCCTTGCCACTGGCAAGGGATATTATGTGTTAATTAATAAGCTTGGAAGAAAAGGAGATTATGCTCACTGTATGTGAAGAAACAGAAGTGTGAGACATTTCAGAGGAGGTAGTTAAATCTGTGGCAGATACTAGTTAATTTGTAATGGAAAACTTAGACCTGAAGAAGATGTGAAACAGATCGTCATGGTTTTTTACTGAAGAAAGTTTGTATAATCATTATTCCTAGTTGAACATTTTGTATATAGCCCAGGCAAATAATAGGCCCTTGACCATCTGAGGTTCTTTTGGAAACTCATATTGCAAATTGAGCTTTCAGTTCAATTCCTATAATTTACTGTGGCTCATGTTACTTGGCCTTTTTAACTGCCTCTCATTTCAACAGTTGTTAAATCAAAGCTTGGAAGATGAGCTCTTCTGGGAAAGGGAGAGAAGCTCTTATTCTTTGAGGTTGATCTTTCCAGATTAAGTTGGAAGATGCATAGAGCCTATTAAGAAGTGGTAGTTTAAAATAGGACCTCACTTCGAATTTCTCTCCTTCCAAACTCTATTGGCAATTTGAAATTCCTTCAAAAGGATTGGGATTCGTTCATTTGAAATTGTGTAATTTGCTGGGAACCACAAACCTCAGCCTTGCAGATAGATTTTTAAAAATCTTTGTAGCTTGTGGCCTGATTGTCAGATTTGGTATCCGAGTTAAAGATAACCAGTTTTAAGACATGGAATCAAGTGAGGTGGTAAAGACCCCTTTTTAGAAGCGGAGTAGACTATCACCTAACAGATTGGTTTGTTCTTTTGTTAGCTTTCACGCTGCGCTCTCCATGTCCATTTTAACTCCGGGATTCCTTTATTTCTGTAGTAGTGACTGCTTTCTCATGACTTTTCAAGACAGGATGCCATTCTTGCATATGCCAGATACATTTAGGCTCCCTGAGAAGTTCAGCTCCCTGGGTTGTCAGGGAATTGGGGAGTTGGTGCAACAGTGATAAAAGGAGGCTTTGTCCTCTGGCTCATTGCATTCTCCTCCCCTGTCTCTCCATCAGCCTGCCACTGAGAAAAAATGGATATATTTGCAACCTAGAAACATTACAGAATCTATTACTGTCACATCCTGTGAACTATAGAACCCGGGATGCTGAGAGTTGTTTCTTTTTGTTGCTTAGTCCTTTTGCAGAAAGATCTTTTTTTCATCCATTTCAGTCGATGTTTATCGAGCAATTACATATGCAAGGAGGCACTGATTTATGCCTCTTTCCTTGTTAAATCCTGGCTGATCTTTGCTACTGTGGTATTGTCATTAAATCTAAAGCTTTAGAATCATCAGGAAATGTAGCTCTCTATGTTGCTTGAGGAACTTTTAGGAGAAAAAAAGGGCATGGCCTGAGTTCAGAGCTTGGTACTTAGTGTAAAGTAGTAAGTGGTTTTGAACTTCTGACTCCTGTTCCCCAATTATTGTTATGGCTAAAGCAAGATCTCTCAAAGCCCCTCCTTGATGATCTTAGCAGCTGGGAACCCCAAGTGACCCTGAATACTGGCAGCTTTCTTTGGCTTATTCTTCTTTCCTCCACCTTCACACGCACTATCCTGTATTTTTGAAGATTCTTTGAAGTGCTCCGAAGAACACTTTGTTTAGACTTCTGGGAGGAAACTTAACAGAATCTGTAACAACAGAAAACAATTTAAGGTGTCCCAGTGGAAGGTGCAAAGTGCCTCACAAAGTTGGGGTCAGAGTTTCCTGCCAAGTGGTGAGAAAGCAGGAACTTCTTAAAAGGACCAAAGTCTCCAAGGGCAGCAGCCGCCCTCAGTGACCCAGAACCCTGTAGAACACAGGGGGGCTGTTCAAGTCTTCTCTAGCCCTGGTGTTAAAGGAGAGTCATGGTTCTCATTAGGTGAAAGACGATTGGCTTTTCACGCTTGGGGTCACTGGGTGAAAAAATAAGCCAAACAGGAAGAGCCTTAAAAATCTTTGTAAGATGAATGCCATCAACCCTGTCTCAGAGCAGCGGCGCAGCCATGTGGAAGGGCCTTTTCCACTCTGCTTCTAGGACAGGGAGAGCTTTCCCTGACCTCCACGGGGAAGCTTCTCTTCCTCCTCTGAACTCAGTGCTTTGCTGTGCCATACTTGGCCTCCAGGGGGGTTATTGTCATTTGATTACCTGTTCCCTCCCCTCTTCTCCTGGACAAGGAGCAAACTTTACTTAGCATTGTATCCCCTCCCCAGTGATGTCCCGGCATGGTCCTTGCCTGGAGGAGATCTCTGGTACATTTGCAGTGATTGGGTTTTTATTGATCTTGTGTTTTTATGTTATTTTTACAACTCCCCAAAGCAGTCATAAATAAAACAGTCCCATCTTTCATAATAAATATGGGAACAGAATTAACAGGAGGAGGGTTATTTGTGCCAGAGAACTCCAGGTGGTACCTGGGAGCTACCTGCAGCCCCAGCAGCCCTGCCTGCTCTGTGGGAGAGTTCTGAAGCTACGTGGGCCTGCCCAGCCACAGGGCTGTCCCGAGGGAGGTCATGTTCAGCTGTTTCAGTTCAAAAGAAGGGAAAAGGAATCGGAGGGCCAGATTTGTGCAGGTCTTCCTACTGTGGCCAGGGGTGTGTACTTGGGCACCTCTCTTCCTGGGGGGCTTTTCTTGGTGCTTTGCCAGGTCCTTTTCTGGGGCCCTGAGTCAAGCAGAAGTTGGGCGCCTTGTCGGGGCCACGGGGGGGGGGTCCTCCTGACTGTGGACCCAGCCCTCCAGTGGCGGGAGGGACCATGTAAGAGTAATCTCAGGTGTGACGGGCAAGGACAAAAGGGCTGTGCCCTAGTGCAGCTGCAGAAGCGGAGCCAAAACTCAGCTGGGGGGCTGGGAGAGGGCGGAGTATGGGCATGCTGGGAGGTCAGGTGGGGGGCAGGATGTGGGCATGGGGGGTGGGTTGAGGGGGACATGGGTATGCTAGGGAGGTTGGGGGGGTGGGCAGGCTCTGCAGTGGCAGATGGCCCAGTTTCTCATCGCTGCCCGCTTGTGTGCTTCGCCCGTTCCTCATCCTGGCGAGGCCCCCTTGTGCTGGTTGTCTGCCACCTCTCACCTCCCTCTGCCCCCCTGCAGTGGCACCCCGTGCTGAGCATGCTGAAGAGCCGCATTGAGGAGAGCACCGGCCACACCTTCAACTCCTTACTCTGCAACCTTTATCGGAATGACAAGGACAGCGTTGACTGGCACAGCGATGACGAGCCCTCGCTGGGCAAACGTCCCATAATTGCCTCCCTCAGCCTGGGTGCCACCCGCACCTTTGAGATGAGGAAGAAGCCCCCGGCGGTGAGTACCCTCTCTGACCCCGTCCCTCCCCAGGGCCACAGCTCCAGCCTCGCCCATGCTCAGTAAGCACCTACTGTGTGCCGGGTGTGGGGCCGGGGTTATGGTCCTGGCCCTCGAGGAAACAGCAGGGACAGGCGCCTCCAAATCAGGACAAGTGGGGGGCCTCAGTGAAGGCAGTTATGGAAGGCACTGTTCTCTCCTCGTGGATAAAGCAGCTGAGTCACAGGAGAGGCATACTAGAGCCACGGAAGTCGGTGGTGGGAGTCACTTTCCTGGGTCTTTTCAGGAGAGCATCCTTATTGATACTTTTGATGCCCACGGTGCCCGGCGGATGTAAGCTCCTCCTGTGGCTGCAGTGTCGCCATCTTGGGGGGAGCAGGAAGTCCAGACTGAGAGCCAGGCTCCCCTAGACCGGCTCCAGCGTGCTTAGGGGCCGGTATTTAAATCGGACCCGATTTCAGACTGGACGTGTTGGTCACCCGGGGTGGATTCTGTCCTTCAGATAGAAGGGAGCCTCGGCGCTGCGTGTGGCAGCTTCTGCATCTTATTTTGTCTGGGTTATTTCCTCCCTCCACACTCAGTCTTGCTCTTCCTGCAGGGGAGTAGCGAGGTAGCCGTTGGAGCCGTCAGCCTTTGTCGTTCAGACCCGGGCTCCGGGCTCCCTTCTGTAAAGTGGGAGTGCTCCCCAGAGTGCTCTGTGAACCTTGAAAAGCACAGCATGAGCGCCAGCTGCTGTGAAGATCATCCCCATTTTGTAGAAGAAGAAATCAAGGCCGGGGAAGTTGAATGATTGGCCCGGTGACCTGCTTAGTCACTGGCAGAACTGGTTCTTCGGGTCTTCTCTCCCACTTCCAAGACCGGCACCAGTCTGACATAGCAGGGATTATCCGGAGGGATGAAGGCCTCCTGAACGTCACGCTCCGCCAACCCCGGGAGGTCCTGCTTTGTGGGGGCTAGCTGGTGATCAGAACAGCAGGGCCTGCTCCTCCTAGGAAGTGCAGTCCTCCTGGGTTTTCTGGTCCACAGGCTGGCAACCATCTCTCCCTTGCCTGGCGTAGCTTTGTTAGATTTTAGTGAAATATTAACAAACCCCTTTAATTCTGGTTTCCCTTTCAAAGGTAAAGGGGCAGGCAGGGAATCTGGTGTGAGTACATGTGAAGGGAATTAACAGATTGACGAAGGTAGCTCTCAAATCACCCTCCCCAGTGTCTGAGAGCAGCATCTTCAGACCAGAGCGCACTTGGATTGCAGCAGGGTGAAAAGCCCTCCTGCCCGTTGCTGCAGAGATCAGCCTCTTGACAAGGTGACGAGTTTTGCAGGAGTTTCCCAATGCCTCGGCTTCAGCCAGGCCGGAAGCAGGAGCCCCTGTTTCGGCACAGATGACCTTGGAGGAGATTGTTTTCTTCTCGCCCCTTCCCAGGATAGAAAGACTCCCCAAATGGGGCGACTGTTAGGTTTGCTCTGGAAAAATCAGCTCTGTGAGCGTAGTTCCTCTAGACCAGGGGACCAAGTAAGTTCTGATGAGCACCATCTCTGGGACTCCCCGCTGGCTTGCTCCGTACTCCTTTCCCTTTACTGCTCTGAAAGCGAGTATCACCAGTCAGACTTTTGGGGGCTGGGGGGCTTGGAGAAGAGCTGCTGCCAGTTCCAGCTCCTCTCTCTGATCCGACTTGTGAGCAGAGACTTCCTGCCCTGGGGGAAGCCTTCTGCCACCCGGGCCTTGCCCTTCCACCTGAGGGCAGTTTGGACTGGGTCACTTTTGGGAGCTTCCTCCACAAAGTGAGCACATGGTCCCTTTGCCTTCTGACTCCATGACTGACTTCTGCAGTCTTATGGCTGCAGCCGTCAGGCCTTCCCCTCGTGATTCCCCCAGTACCTGAGCCACCATCATACGTGGGGTCCACACTCCTCCACGTCAGGAATGCCTTGTCACTGTCGTGGCCTGGGAGCCCTTTCTTTCCTCATGGTGCTCCTTTGTTGGGTTTAGGGTGTTAGGGCAGACTCAGTGACAGGGCTCAATGTTCTGAAGACATGCCCCAAAGGCATCGACACAGAAGCACAGAATGCCCGAATGGGAGCAGACTTTGGGGCTCATCATACAGCTGCTGGGTCTGGATCAGGGGCAGAGCTAGGCCTACAACTTGGGTTGGCTTCTTGGTGTCTAGAAACCAGCCCTCTTTTCTTTTCAGCACTCCAAGGCCATCAGAGGTCTCGGGGGCCCAGCACAGTTGCATCTGCAAATGATTTTGCTGCAGCCTTGAAGCCCAGTTGTAACGATTAGCTGGGTGCTTTCCCCGGCCAGCTTTAATTCGACACCACAGAGCAGGCTGGAGAGGGAGCAGCAAAAGCCCGTTGGCAGGCTGCTATTTCTCCGTCGGTTACCAGGGAAACCGTGATGGCTGGAGGAGGAGGGGGGTGTTATTAGATAATAGCGGGAAGTTTTGTGATGCACTCGAGATTTGGATGCCAAAAGGCTCAGTTTTTTCTAGCAAATAACCTCCAGGTAATCTCTGTTCTTCAGCTGAATCATCACAATGAGGCACTTTTTCATCCACCTCAGGGTGACTTGAGCTACCAGCAGTTCTCCCAGGCTCTCCTTTCCCTGGTACCTTTGGCAGGAGTCAGGGGAAAGCCTGCTGGATGTAGCACCAAGGGCTACTCTTGTTCTACCAGGCTTTTAGGGGTCTTGGTGAGGATGTGGCTCACTGGTGACCTGAGCTCTAATGCCAGCCTGAGGAAAGGATGAATAGAGTGAAGAGCATCAAGTTCTTTTTATGACTGTAAGGTGTGGGAAAAGGAAGTTTCATTTTAGACCACCATTGACTAGAGTAGCTAGAGATAGACAGAGATAAATAGAACTAGAGCAGATAGGTATAGATGAATATATAGAGTAATAGAGTTAAATGCATGCATCTTTTTATATGGATGGAGAGTGCTTAGCATTGTCTGAAGTCCCAAATATACAAATACAAGCAAAAAAAAGCAGCTTCTACTATTGAAGAGCTTATAATCTAATGGGGGACCCCAGGACCATGCCGACAGCAGCCATGTTTAGTTCAGCATTGCCGTGTCCATCCTATATGCTGTAGGCCTTCTGCTCTGACAGCTTACTTGTAGATTCTTGCTTCATTTGTTTCACTACCTTGCAAGAAGTACTTGAGAGAGATTGAACATGGTGGTCTTGTGTTTCACAGACCTAACCAGGAGTCAAAGGCTGGCAGCTCTTTTATTCAGGAACAGCCTCTTCTAGATCATGGAATGACAGAAGAACATTAGTGATGAGAGGAGCTTTGGAGGCTATTTTAGCCTCCTTTTCAGTTGAGGGAGAAGAATCCTGAGACCCCTAGAGTTGGGGGATTTGTCTGAGATCTCATGGCTAGTCACAGAGGAAAGGCTTGTGCCTTGGTCTTCTGCCCCAGGTTTGGGGCCTCTCCACATGAGTAAATATGGTTAAAAGATGCTCTTTGTTTTTAAACTAGTGATTTTCTGACATCTATCATCCCTTTTACCACCACCACCATTGATTCCTCTCTTGCAAAATAGCATAAGTGAAGCAGAAATCACTTTGACTGCAGTTGACAGCATGTGCCATGTTCTGCAGTCCCAGTCTCCTCTTCCTAGGAGATTGTGTTTCATCACTTGCTCTTGGGGACTAAGATTGACTGACTGTCAGTGTTGTATTTATTTATGGCAAGGTGCACATTGTGTATAATAGTCTCCATTGTCAGTAACATTCACTAAGTCCCTGCAGCTGTGTTGGAGGGAGATGTGGAAAGAAGTAAAATATGACCCATCTCATGGAGGCTCTATGCTAATAGAGTCATCTAAAATCAGCCCAAGGGCACGTAGGTGATACAGTAGCTACATCCCGGGGCCTGGAGTCAGGAAGCCTCCTCTTCCTGAGTTTAAATCTGGTCTCAGACACTTTCTAGCTATGTGACTCTGGGCAAATCACTTCACTCTGTCTGCCTCATTTTCCTCATATGTCAGATGAGCTGGAGAATGAAGTGGCACACTACTCTGCTGTCTTTGTCAAGAAATCCCCCAAAATGGGATTATGAGGATCCGATTCAGATTCAGATATAATTGAAAGGACTGAACAACAGCCACACAAACATAGGCACAAATAGCTAAAGTATAAATTCTGCAAAGGAATCACTGAATGAAAAAATATTTATTAAATGCTTACTAAGTGCAAGGGACTGAAGAAGCACACATAAGTAAGGAAAGCAGCCCCTGTTCTCAAGGAGCTTACTTCAGTTCATGGGACATTTACTGATCACATATATCAGCAGTTGTACTAGCTGCAGTGGGTACAGAGGAAAATCCAGGGCATGGGGGCAAGGGTGGCTAGGGAGGAGGGTTTGGGACAAGAAGTCCTTGTTCTAGAACAAGTGATTGACATGTCCTTTCCAGAAATGTTGTGTTGGTTTAATGGTGATTCTTGAACACAGTAATTGGGAGAGAGTTTTGGACACCCCCGGCGTGGCTGGAATGTGGTGGGGTGAGCAAGAGGTGTATGGTTCTCAATCAGAAATCTGGGAAGTCTGATACCAGGGTGGATCAAGACCTGTTGGGAGTTTAAATAGGGATGACATCTCTACCTACCATCAGTATAAGAGAAGGACTTCCCAAATAGTGCAGAGATTCTCAAAAGCCACTGACCAAGGGCCAACAAAGGTGCTTTAGGGAATTGTCAGTCTGTCATGTCATAGATGTCATCCATGTTGGCCAGGGCAGCAGTAGGGAAACGCTTTGGGTAGCCATTTATTCCCTTGCCATGGTGTTAGAGGGGGAAAGCCTCCTGAGGACTGGACAAAGTTCAGAGCCATTTGAAGAAATTCAATGGTAGTGATTGGGAACTAGGAACGAGGTTTTGGAGCTCCTATTTGCAAAATCATCCTTGGCTTGAAAAGTTTTTGAGTCTTTAGAATGTAGATGGCTGGGGAAATGGAACCTTTTACTGATTTCTTGCTTTCCCTTTATCCTGTGTTTGAAGTCTTGATTGGCCTCCTGTGGCTTTATTCTCACTATTTTCAGGCCCTGACGGCCGCTGGGATTGACTTGTTCTCAGCTTTCAGAGTCTCTGAGTCTAGCTAGCTTGGTGAGCAGAGGTCGGCTGGGTTTGTTAAGTGCAGCTACTCTCCCTCTTCCTTTGCCTGGGCCTTGGCCAAGTACCTCATCCTGTCTCTCCCTTTGTCCCCATGACCTTAAATTGCTGCTAGAGTTCCCTGGGATTGCTTGTCTACTTGGGTCGGTAGGATCGTTGGGAGTGATGAGGTCTTCCCCTGTGTGGAGACTCTGTGTGGGAGGGGGGTTGCCTAGAATGGCGACATCCATCTAAGACTTACTGGGTTCAGACTACTCTTGTGAGCCCTGGGAGAGAAAAGGAGTTTGGCCAAGTCCTTTTCTCTGCCCTCAAGAGACTTAGGCTCCAGCAACTCCTGGTCATGTGGCCCAGGCATGCCATTTCCCTTTTCTAGGCCTGCTTTCCTTGTTTGTAAAATAAGGCAAGGCCATATATCTCTAAACTCTTTGCTAGTGTCTGCACAAGGGGCATCCCTGTTGCATGTGAGGTGTCTCCCAGACAGTGCCAGGCCTTTGTTCAATGAGTTGGGGGGAGGGTCACATTTTTTTAATAACGCTTTTTATTTTCCAAACACATACATAGTTTTTGACATTCATTCTTGTGTTCCAATTTTTTTCCCTCTCTCCTTCCCCTCTCCTAGACAACAAATAATCCAATGTATGTTAAACATATATGATTCTTTTGTACATATTTCCACATTTGTCATAGTGCACAAGAAAAATCAGAAAGGAAAGGAAAAAAGGAAAAAAAAATGAGAGAAAACAAAATGAGAAAGCAAAGAGCAATAACAACTGAATATACTATGATGCAAAGTGAAAATTCTATGCTGCTGTGAAATATACTACGTTGTGATCCACCCTCAGTTCCCATAGTCCTCTCTCTGGGTACAGATGGCTCTTTCCATCACAAGACCATCGGAACTGGCCTGACCCGTCTCATTGTTGAAAAGAGCCACGTCCATCAGAATCGGTCATGGTATAATCTTGTTGCCATGTACAATTGTCGCCTGTTTTTGGAGCCTCTGGGGTTCTGATTTTGTTCTTGGACTATTTTAAAGTTAGTTGGTGGCCCCCTGTGTGAGGGCATTGACTGCAGCTATTACCCTTCTTAGACTCTCCTTCTTATCAAGTGAGTCAGCAAGTCTATGCCAAGTGAATGCCAGGGATGGCTTGAGGATTTTTATTTGTGTAGTTTGTCAGAGTTAAGTGGTCAGAGCTTTTTAAGCACATGAGCCTCAGAATTACCAAAGCACAGCGTCCCCCCGTTTTGACTTTTGCAGGTCTTGCCTCAGATATAGCAGCTTCTGGTTTTGAAGGAATGTGCTGTCGATCGATAGCAGAAATTCGATCACTTGCAGCCTGGGTTGAGTCAGCAGAGCGACTGTAAAATTATTTTGTGGGCAGCCATGTTTATTCTCTTTCCATAATTTCCGGAATGAATCAGAAGATGCTTTTTTTTTGTTTTCCCGGTGTCAGCACAAAAGATCCAGCTGTGATTTTTCTTCCGCTTACATCAACATCAGTAAGAGCAGCTCTGCAATCCAAATGTAGCTGAGGTCGATGAGAACTCAGCTGGGGGCAGTGAGGCTGGCCAGTAGGATGTTTGAATCATCAAAGTGGGCCAAAAAAAGATGAAATATAAAAGAAGGAGCAGGATTTGCATAGCTGTTTGGGAGAAGAACAATGGCCTGACACAAGTAACTAATGTTATCCTTTACAGTTTTCCTTAGGGCAGTTAGGTAGTGCAGTGTACAGGGCCTGGAGTCAGGAGAAGCTGAGTTCAAATCCAGCCTCAGACACTTCCTAGCTGTTTGCCCTTGGGCAGGTTTGCCTCAGTTATCTTGGTTGTAAAATGAGCTGAAGAAGGAAATGGCAGAGCACTCCAGTGTCTCTGCCAAGAAAACCCAGGTAGGGTCACAGAGTCAAAAGTGACTGAAATCATTCAGAGTAAAAAGGATAATTTTATTTTTCCTGTCCCACACTCAAATCTGTTCTACTGTGCCTCTAAGGGAATGTGTGGGCTCATTGGAGCCAACCTTGATTTGACCCTCACTATTGTTATTCTTCCTTTCCTTGTTAAGCTTTTGGAATAAGAGGTCTACATCCACAGTATTTTTTTCACTCAGAATCATCTGTTCATTTCCTCAGTACCCCTTCACTCCTTAATCCCCCAGAATCAGGCTTTTGTCCCACAACAATAGAAATGTACTGGGGGGGGGGGGTTTCACCAAGGAGCACCGATCCACAAATCCACAGTAAATGAAATAGCAAGTACTCTCAGTAGCATCCTTGACTCTTCTTCTAGTTCATCAACTCCCATAGCCTCTGTTTTTCCTCTAACTTTTATCCAGAAGCAGATCACATTTTCATGTTATCATCATTCATATGTAATTCAGCTCCCATATGTTGAACTCTGAAATCCTTCTCTTCTAACTTCATTTCTCTCCACCTTGCTCTTCCTAAACGTATTCATCTTCTACAATTCCTAGTCCCTCAATTCCTTCCCTGTTCTTCCAGGCCATCACCCCTGGGAAAGATGGCTGTGCTTTCTTCCCTTCATAGTCTTGAACCTGTGGTCAACCAGTTCAGCTTGGTGTCTTCTCTGCCTTTGATTCCCCTATCCACAAACCCACGCCTTGAGTTACCCCAGCCTGTGCCTAATCTGCTCCTTCCTGCCCGATGCGGCCGGGGAAAGCCTCACAGTATGTTCACTTGGTCCATTGCAGAGTTGTGAGCTAATTTCAGCTGGGCCCTCCCTGCTGCACGGCCCTCCTTTTACTCCTCCCCGATGGACTGCCTGCCACATCCCATGGACTTTTCCCAAATTTATTTTCTCCTTGTACTCCTACTGTCAGCAGATGACCCTGCCTTAAGAAGACATTCGATAGAGATAAATGTTCATCATTATAGAAATGTTTTGAAAAGTCACATCATTGTTATAAAAGTAGCTGCTCTTCTGAAGAAGATCAGGGGGTTTTCATTAACTGTCAACTTAGTTTTGATCAGCAGTGATACAACAGCCGGAAAAGCTAATGGTTTCTGAGGCTGAATTAAAAAAGACAAGACTCCTAGGAATATGGAGATAATAGTCTTGGTGTTCTCTGCCATATTCAGATCTCACTTTGAATATTGTGTTGAATTTAGACATCACATTTTAGAAAGAATATGGATAAACAGGAAAACATCTGAAGGACAGCTACAAGGAAAGGTTCTTAAGTTCATGTCAAGTAAGAATTGAAAGCATTTGAGTGTGTTTATCCCGGAGAAGAGGCAATTAAAGAAATTGACCCAACATCTTCTTGAGTATGTTGTGGTTGAGATTCTTTGAGGGGAATGGTTTGGACAAGATGACCATTGAGATATCCTTACCCATTCTGAAATTGTTATTTTGTAATTAAATGTTACTGCACCATAATACAGTTTGTGTTTAAGGGATTTTAAAAATGGAGAGACTTGCATAAAGTAATACCAATATGAACAAAATCAAAACCCAATATATTCAGCTGTAGAACTAGATCACAGTAATAGAGACTAATTTATTCTCAGAAAGGTCAGAGTGGAACAGGAAAAAACTATAATGTGGGTGCTCACACAGTAATGTAAATATGTGCATATTTCAGGAAGGCTTAAGAAGTAATTGGAGTGGGGGCAGCTAGGTGATACAGTGGATAGAGTACTAGCCCTGAAGTCAGGAAGACCTGAGTTCAATCTGGCCTCAGACACTTAACTCGTCCTAGCTGTGTGACCTTGGGCAAATCACTTAACCCCAGTTGCCTCAACCAAAAAGCCAAAAAAAAAAAAAAAGAAGAAGAAGAAGTAGTGATAGGAGTTTCAGATGTATATTAAGAGAATTATAGTTTCTCGGCATTTTGTTTCAGCTTCTTTGCTTTTTTGGCTTATGTTGAAATAAAATGAAAAATAATTCATTGAGTTAATCTCCAACTCAAAAACCTTCAGCAACCAAAGTATCAAAAGGATAAAGACCTTAGTAAGCATATAGACCAACTCTTTCATTTTGTAGTTAAAAAAAAAAAAGGCTTAAAAGTAATGTTATTTTCCACTTCACTATTAAGTTAGTATAAGAAATATTTTCTTATCTCCCCAACTAGTGCCTATCATAAAAGTGCCTAATAACAAATAGATGTTTAGTGGGTATTAGTTTGATTTAACTAGAAAGTGAGCTCCTTGAAAGCAAGGATTATGATGTATATCTTTTTGGCCCCTCTTTTCCCTAGTGCTCGGCACAGGACCAAACGTAGAGGATTTTTTGAAAAATATTTGTTTATTAATCTGTAAATAGCATATATTGTTAGATTCCCTTCTTCCCTGTCACATATACAACAATAACAACACAGTTGGAGTAAGATCAGAAACTTGGGACAGAAAACTTTGATTAAATGAGATAATAGCACTGGAAATTTATCTTGGCCATCCCTTCCATGGGACAGAGAAACAGCTGAGCTACCCCAGGCTGCCTGGCTGCTGTTGCCCTCATGAGCTACTTTTAGTCAAATGGTATCATCCCTTTCACTAACATATGTCCATTAAGAATCAACCAAAAATATAGAGAAAGGAGGACAGAGTGAAATAAACTTAATTTTAGTTCCATTCTCTGACCTCATTATATTTGATGGTGATTTTTTTCTTAGTAGAGACCTTGAGCTTATTGTTCATAACTCTGGACAGATGCTCTGGTAGGAATTATAAGTTTCTGTACATAGGCACTTGTGAGGTTTTTATAAAATAAAATCATAAAAAAGGTACACTTATAACCTTAAAATATGTTTTCTTAGACTTTCCTTTCTGAGAAGGTAGTAACATACTTAGAAAATATACATATATTAATAGAATTCCCAGTGTGAGATCATATTGTTGACTCATGTAGATCTAGTTGTCTACTAAGAGCCATAGATCTTTTTCAGATGAACTGCAGTCTAAACACCTCTGCATCTTTATTTTTGAAGCATGTTGTGCTTTCAAGTAAAGATGGAAAAGATTCTGCCTTCTGGAGTGACACTTACAAACTGAGGGTGTCCCAAAAGTCTTAGAGCAGTATTAAATTACTAAAATCCCAAAACTTTAGTAATCATGAGCTAGAAAGAAGAATCTAACAAAGATGGGCCCTGAAATCATTCCTTATGAAGAGTGATTGAAGGAACTAGAAATTTTTAACTTGGAGAAGAGAAGTCTAAGGGGAAGACAGGAGAGCTGTTTTCAAATATTGTTCAGAGTTGCTCCAAAGAGGCATATGTAGGCTTAGTGTAAGGAACCCCTTCCAGAAAATTAAAGATCTCCATGGGAGTTAGTTCCACTAGAGGCATTCAAGCAAAGACTGTGTGACTTCTAGCCAGGAGTGTCCTTGGGGGGCCTCCAGGATAGCTCCTAATGGAACTAGACACTTCCTGGAGGTTCTGGAAGCTCTGGATTTTTTAATCCTTTCTTCAGCTTTACCTGTCTCTATAATTGGGAGGATTTCAAGATTTCCCAGCACATGTTTTATGTGTTGCAAAGCATCATGTGGAGCTTTCATTTTTAACTCTGAAGCCCTCTTGAAGCTAGAAACAGACATGGATAATTAAATTCTTAGCCATTTTTTTTTCTGATCATATTTAAGAAAGTTCTGAATAAATGAGAGGACTGGTTTTTTTTTTTTTTCCACTTAGCCTTGCTTAATGACTGCAAATGCATGTCTGTAAACAGTCAGAACCAAGGTTTCCATTGTTGCTTGTCCATTTATCAGCAGGAATCCTTGTGCACTCGGGCACTGGCCCTTCTCTGCCTTTAACTGTTGCTTTCGTCAGTGGAAAGAGGCTGTCCGCCATCTTGTCTGGCCAGATCGTTTATATCCCCATTAAACTTTGGTCAGAGGATGAAGCATTTGTGAGTTATTTGAGTGTGATTTATTGTGTGACCTTGTGTACTTTGGAGAGAAGTGCTTTCCTTAACCAGGAGATTCTGAGAAATATACAGAAGGGTATTTGAGCCCCAAACCAGAATTAAGGGTTAGCCTTCCTTTTGCCACTCACTTAATAGAGAACCTGGCCAAAACATCTCCCCTTTCTGAGCCTTAGTTTCTTCCCTCTTTAAAATGAAGGAGCTGGACAAGATAGCTTTCCAACCCTAATGCTCTAGGATTCTAAGTAGGAATAAGCACTATAAGGATTCTGTGTAGCTCAACAGCTGTACTGTGTCTTTCTACCTTTCTCATGAGTTTAGACCTTTGCTTATTAGAATGGCTTTCCCGAGAACACATTGTGTATCTTTGTCTGCTATATTTGCCACATTGAGCCAGAAGTGTCTAAAATTAATAGGATCCATTCATCCCACTGGACTTATAAACAATGGTGAGCATAAAAAGAAAAAAGTTATAAGGAAACAAGGTCATGTACAATTCATGGATGTGACTAGAATTCTTAACCAAACAAGGGATAAAAATGTTTATTAAAGATAAAGTATTTTCAGTGACCAGAAATTGAAAGGTTTATGTATTAATAAAATCGGTTATAGCCAGGATGAGAAGGGAAAGCATGAATTGGAGGAGTGAAGTATCTCTGAGCCGGGTCTGGTATCCAAAATGTCACTGTGTCCTTTAAGAATTTGAGAACTAGGATTTCTGGTGGTTATTGAGACGAAGCCCTAACTGGCAGGAATCCTTTGTAATGTATCTGACAAGGGGTCGTTCTCAGCCAGAGCTTGAAGACTTCCAGGGGGCACTCTCCCCCCAGCCCTTAGGCAGCCTGTTCCACATTTGGACTGCTTTTGTGGTCAGAAAGTGTTTCACGACATTGAACCAAAACAGCTTTGAGGCCAGAGAAACAATCTTGTCTCTTCTCCACGTGTGACAGCCCTCTAAATACTTGAAACACTGTTATCTGTATCTCAGTCAAGTCTTCTGGAGCCCTAAATATCCTCAATTTCTCCTGCATTAAATACTCCTAGCCTTTCACTGTCCTTATTATTCTCTGGACGCTCTGTGCCTTATCAATGTCTGCTCAGTTGTGATGCCCCAGACTGAACATCCCTTCTCCAGATGAGGTCTGACCAGGGCAGAGGACTCTGGGAATATCCCCTCCTTGTCCCAGATTATTCCTTATCGCTGTGTTCTTGATAAAGTCCAAGATGATTTTTGCTTGTTGTGACTGCTACATCCCACTGCCGATTTTTGTTTAGCTTGCATTCCATCAGAACCCCCGGATCTTCTCAGAGCAGCGACTGCCTCTCCACGCCCCCCCCCCCTTCTTGGGAAGTTGATGTTTGCTGCCAAGATATAAGACTTTACCTTGATCCCTCTTGAATTCCATCTTATTAGATTCAGTCTCACCCCCTAACCTGCCAGAATCCTTTTGGAGCATGACTGTCATTCCTTGTGTTTGCCATCTCTCTCAGCTTTGGGTCATCTGCAGATCTGAGGTGTGTGCTTTGCCCCTATCCAAGTCATTGGTAAATATGTGAATTAGCCTAGATCCCTTAACTGGGAACCATGGGCAGCTATTCTTTGAGCCCAGCCATTCAGACTCATCTGAATCCATCTAGTTGTGTTATTATCCAGGCCACATCTTGCCACCCTATCCACAAGAATAACGTTTTACAAAATTTGAAATCGAGTTGATCCACAGCACTCCCCAACCATTAGTTAGTTGTCTTGTCTGGAAAGGAAACAAACTTTGTATAGCGTGACCTGGTCTTGACAAAGCCAGTCTGTCACCCCTGCTCCCCATTCTAGATGTTCAGCAACCATCAGCTTGAATGATGCCGTCTAGAAATTTCCAGGAAATTGAAAATCAGGCTTGCTGGTTTATGATTTAGAGATTTTCTTTTTTTCCCAATTTTGAAAATGAGGACATTTGCTATTCCCCAACTCTGTATTCTTCCCATTTTCCCATGCTCTTTCAAATATTAATGACAGTGGCTCAGCAGTTGCATCTACCGGTTCTTTCAGGATCCAAAGTTTTAGTTCATTTGGGCTGGGTAACTAATTCTTCAGGAACAACTAGGTTTCTTCTTGTATTGTGCCCTTGGATGTCTTGGGCATAAGTTCTCTGCATTGGTAAGGGACAGGGAACAGCTGGGACCTGTGATTTCATGAACATAGGAAACTGCCCCCCCCAGGGCAATTTGGTGTCTTTGCTAATTAATAACCCTAGAGCTCTCCCTGCTACATCAGTCTGCCTCTTGTATATGGAATTTACACAAATAAATAAGACCAAGAACCATTTCCAAATGGTCATTGTCAAAGGATATAAATAAACAATTCTCAAATGAAGAATTATAAACTATTAACAGCCATATGAATGACTGCCCCAACTCATCAATAATAGAAATACAGATCAAAACAATGTTGAGATTTTACTTCACAACCAGAAAATTGATGAAAGTAACAAAAGATAGAAATAATAAACATTATAAGAGCTGAAGAGAAATAGATCCACCAAATTGGCTGGTTGAACTGTGAAAACAGTTTGAAATTATGGCTAAAAAAAAAAAAAAAAAATAAGGGACTAAAAATGTCCATCAGAGAGTCTGTTCCTAAACACATGCCTCAAGGAGGTCAGGGCAGCAAGCATTTTATCATTATGTGTCAGGTAGTTGAAGTTCAGAGAATAAATTATAATTGGTCTGACTCCTTCCACAAAATGGAGGTTCCAAAAAGAGTTCACCAGTAGGAGAAGAGGGTCAGAGTGATGGAGAGAGAGCAGATGAAGTCCAGAGTGAGTCTTCCTCAAAATGGAGTTTTCTGGAGGCGTTTGCTAATGGGAGAAGGGCTGAAGGGCAGAAGGAGGGGCAGGTGGAGCTTAGTGGCAAAGTCTGGACAGCAAGCATGGGAATAGAAAGTCTCACACACAAAAATATTTATATGAGTCACTTTTTAGAAATATTTTTATTTATTGTTAAATATTTCCCAATTACATTTTTAAATTTTTTCGTGTTTATTTTTTAAAATTTTAAGTTCCCTATTCTCTCCCTTCCTTCCTCTACCCTCTGAGAAAGCAAGCAAGCAATAAGATACTGGTTATAGATGTGAAGTCAAAGCACCACTTTCTGTGGTAGCAAGAATCTGCAAAAAACAGGTTCCTGCCCATCTATTGGGGAATGGCTAAACAAATTGGGATAGATGAAAGGGAGGAAGCACTCCTGCAGCATAAGAAACAGCAGAGAAATTCCGCAGAAGGAAAAACTGAACACATCTCATAAGTAGGTGACCATGACCCCATGGGAGACCTCAAGTGGGAAAGTCTGGGTGAACTCTTGAGGCACAACCAGGGTGTTGCTGAAATTGTTGTCGTCTCTTTTTAAGTTCCTTGTTCCACTGGGAGAGCTTGTGAGGGAGAGGAAAGGGACATTTGGAAATGGAGCTCATGTAAAAACAAGATAGTGACAAATTTTAAAACACCCTTGTGAAAATCCATCAACAGAAATGGAACTGATTAAAAGACTGCTGTTTTGTCAGTGCTGATTTTTCCCCTTTATGTGTGAAATTCTCCTTGGCTTTAAAAATCTCTTGTTTTATCCATGAGCATTTATGGTTCTTCTCCTTCCTTGTTCCGCCGTGTGCCTCAAAGATACAAATAGCCCCCCCAAAAAAAGGGGGGGAAGATTCATTCATCACCTTAAAATTAGTTTTCAACTGTTCTCTGTGCTCTAGTTGCAGTTTCTGAGCTTGATTTCCAGGTTGCCTGCTTTTTTCTGCACACCCCCATTCCTGTTTATTCAACTTACTTGTTTACCAGAGCTAGCTTCCAGCTGCCTTGAACCTTGCTCCAGCAGTTTTCTTTCCTAAATTGAGCAGCCTTGGATTCCCCTAATCTCACAGATGACGCACTCAGTTTTTGCTAGCTTTCCTCCCATAAAACATAAATCTTGGTGTCTGACATTGTTCTTTGCAGCCTCGTGTTGGGGAATAATCAGAGATAGGACCAGGCTGCCATCAGACAGAGTAACCTGCCCACTGCTTTCTGGATGGCACAGAGGTCACAAGGGGGTGTTTGGGAACTAGTTAATCCCTGTCCAAGGCAAGAGATGCGCATTGTTCAGAGTCAATCAATAAATGAAAAAATAACTTCAGTCATCCGGTTCACTTCCGTCTCTGTTTTGTGGTTTTGCTTTCCAGAGCTACTCTTAAGAGAGTTAGGGGCCTGAAACTTGGGCTGTTTATCCAAATGTAATATTGTTTGGGTTTGGATTTTTCTGGGAGAAAGAATTATAAACAGTGAAGCAGATGTACAAGGTAGCCCCTTATGTTCATAGCAGAGAAGCTTACAGGCCAGGGTCCTCCTAGATCAATCACTGACCTCTTCTAAAGCCCCAGGGACAAATAAAAGTTGCTTAATTCACACCTCTTTAGTTTTTGCTTCTGTGAAAGAGAAATAACAGCACCTACCTCTCACCATGTTGTGTTGTCTCTTAAAAGTGACATATGTAAGCCTCCTTTGAGATCTTTGGAAGCAAGGAACAATGTTAATACAAAGTATTTTCATTATGGGTTTCCAGGAGTTAGTGGTAGATTTCCAAGAGCTAGAACAGCTGGTGTCACCTGGCAGTGTCATACTGTAAGGCTGCTCCCAGATTTTGTGTGTGTGTGTGTGTGTGTGTGTGTGTGTGTGTGTGTGTGTGAGAGAGAGAGAGAGAGAGAGAGAGAGAGAAAGAGAGAGAGAGAGAGAGAGAGAAACAGAGAAACAGAGAAACAGAGAAAGAAATAAAGAGACAGAGAGAAAGAGAGAGAGAGAAGGCAGGAGAAAGATCCTTTGGCACATTGGACGAAGAAGAGATTCTGAGTGGCCAAATAACTTAGAGAACTAGTTGTTGAATTTCTTTGTTGCCTGTTAAAAGATGAAATGTCACCTACTGTGTTCCGTTAGTTCATTTTCTTGAGTATGTTTTAATGCCAAATGCAAAGAAATGATGACTCAATTCTTTAGGCAGAGCACTTGTCTCACAACAGTCTGTTGGAGTAGGTCTTACAGGGAGGCTCGGAGAGTGGTGACCTACTCAAGATCATACAACCAAGAGGTGGTAGAGCCTGGATCGAAATCCACAGTTGACTTTCTGACTCCCATTATACCATAATTAATCCTTGTTGGCTTTAGAGAGTTCCTATATCATTGGTTTCTTCTTAGGTCAAAGTGGGCTCTGCTGTAAAACTTACTTTTGACCACTTTATGAAATAGCCGTCACATCTATAGGATGGATGATGGATGGAACTCTTCATTTGGCTTGCCATCAATAGTGAGATCTGTCTTCTTGTTATTCTTGTTACACATACAAATAACTTGATTTACTTAATGCTATTTCTCAGGAGGAGAATGGAGACTATACATATGTGGAAAAAGTAAAGATACCCTTGGATCATGGGACCTTGTTGATGATGGAAGGAGCCACACAAGCTGATTGGCAGGTAAGAACATAGAAGCAGTATCAGTAACATCTCTTGTACAATTTCTCAGATGTTGCCTAGGACTGCGAATTTAAGAAGTGCCATAATTTCATAATGATTGAGGCATTCAATTGATATCACATCAAGCTTGATAATGCTTATTAATCACTGCCAACTGGTTTTAATGTTATACACAAGGCTTTAGTCAAAAGGTATTTCAGGCCAAGTTCTCTTTAAAGTGTCAGAGGGCTAGGAAATGATGGATCACTTACCACTTAGGGGATAAATGTCTCACATTGCTTTTGGTTTATGTTAAAAGACTTGTTAGTTAGTATCCCTCGTGTTAAGCTGGGTAGAATGGCAAGAGGGTGAGATGAAGAGTAATGCTTGAGGAAGTTGAAACTGTTTCAGTGCTAAAATACTCTCATTTTGTGGTAGGGGAATATCAGGTGGGGAGAGCCTTTTGTATAAAAGTTCATCATAATTATTAGTCTAAAACTTTTGTTATATCCAATTTAGGGAGGTTAGAATATCAGTGTTCTGTTCCTATTTCCTTGAAATTACCTTTAATGCAAAAATCTTTCTGTGTCTGTTGTTAGTTATAAGATATAGGTGTTAATAACTTGTCTGTTTCTCTTTAGCACCGGGTGCCCAAAGAGTACCATTCTAAGGAAGCAAGAGTGAACCTGACCTTTAGGACTGTTTTCTCTGAGCCCAGTGGGATGGATTCGAGAGTGACCTAAGAACCTTCTAAGAGAAGCTGTCCTTGGAATGACCCTACTCTTTGACATCAGGCATTCCAAGGTGGATGTGGACAGTGAGGGCTCCTGGTGAAACAGCTCTGTCGGAGAGGAGAGCCTAGGTGGGGCCTTAGCAGAGAGTTCTGTTAAATAGCAGAAAGCAGTTCATGTTTGGAATATGCCTGTTGTGGGAATAGTAATCCCCAAACACACCTCAGACTTGTGGATTTGCTTTGGGCAGATTAAAATCTGTTGTGGTTATGCTCACCGTTTGGTTTTTCTTTTTCCTTCTTCTGGATACAAGGACTGTACACAAGGATGGGTTTGTGTCTCTGGGGGCGGACAGCATGTGCTTTCTCCCTGTGACTTGAGAGAAGTTGAGATGTAAATACATGTCACCATCTCTGGATTTCTCGTTGGTCAGATGGCTGCAGAATTCAAACCGAGCTGTTTTTCCTGGGCTGCTTTGAAATTTGTCTTGACTTCTTGATTTCTGTGCTATTGTCCTGGAAGGCTGTCTATGTAGGTAGAGTATGCTTTGAATCACACTGTCATCCTGTCTCTCCAGGCTCTGCTTTAGCTAATCCCTCAAACCCAAGAACCTCAGGTAGCTGATCCAGTTGGCCCACCCACTGTTGGGCAGTCAGCAGTATACGTGTAACTTCATGAAGAGAAGAATGATTTAGTGTGATGTAAGGAGAAGTAACAGGCTGAAATTCAGGCAAAATAGCAGAGCAAATATCCGGATAGTGACATCTGTTCCTCATAGATTAGTATCCCCTGGAGAGTTGCAGGAGTCATTTAAAGCCAAATCAGATAGAAGCCTAGTGAACAAATATGCTGGGAGCTCTTCTTCCTGGGGCCTGCTGGGATTGGACTAAATTATCTAAAGATTTTTTTTTCTCCCTCAAATTTCAGTAACCCTATGACTAAGGCTTTTGAGGCCATTACGTCACTGAGGTTCCCAAAACAACACAAGGTTGCTGCTCTTAGTGCATCATAAACACGTGCTTTTGCGAACAGGAGGTCAGGAGAGGTATGTAAGGATATTTCCAAACCAAGACTGGGAAATCTTTTAAGAAAAAGGAAATGAATGAGAATGGAACAAGATTAAGGACTTGGCTATTGTGGAAATAAACTTGTTGTAGAACTGTCTCCTGTTTATCCCATCTCTGTTTTGTGGGCTTAGATCTGTGATAAGGGTAGAGGGTGTTTTGTTTAAGGACAGAATAGAGTTCATGCTAAGCTGTGTAAGTTTTCTTTTTGATAGGCTCTCTGAAACATCTCACCATTATAGTGTCTGTTATTTTGGCCATGGGCTTTTATGGAGCACCTTTCCTCCAAGGAATTTGAGCATTTTATAAAACCTGTGCATTATCCTGGTATTTTTGAGGGAATATTTTCTGTCAAAGCAAAAGCCAACCTCTATCACATCTCCACCTCTTGCTTTGTTGACAGGCTAACCAACAGTATCGGAGCAGCCCATTTGGGGATGAGTTAGTAAGTGCCATTTGGAATTGCCTCTTTCATTCCCATGGATGAACAGACTATATGGGTCCTCTGAGAAGACCCTTCCCATTGTGGAATCATGATTTCACATCTCTCAGGCTGACATCTGTAACCTTCACACCTGGATCCTGCTATTTCTGGTAGGGTGATGCCTATTGAGCAACACTGGCCAGCTCAGCCTCTCACCTACAAGCTCAGGATGAGTCAGCAGTGGGATGCGACACTTCAGAGAAGGCTCAGGTGATCTTAGGATGCATCCAGAGAAGGCCAATGTCCAAATGGAAGGAGGGGCTTGACCTGCTTTATTCTGTCTTAGTCAGAAGACAGCTGGAATTTTGCAGCCATTTTTGGACACCATTTTTACTGATCCATTTCAGTTTTTGGTTTTCCAGTAAGCCTTCTCCACCCCACACGAACCCCCTTCTTCCCCAAAAAAGCAAAAAAAAAAGAACCCACAAAAAAACAAAACAGCTATGCAGTGCCCTATATAGCAGTCACATAGAACAGTAAATGACAATCTGCAGTCCTTAGTCCATTTTTCTGCAGAAAAGAAGGAATTGTTTTCCAACATCAGTCATCTGGAACTAATAATCATTGCATTGGATCTGCTCTGAATTTTTGTTTTCAATTGCATTATTGCAATCAGTGTACATATTGTTCTTCTGACTTTGCCCTGTTCTTCCAGTTTGTAGTTTGCTGTTTCTCTGAATCCTTCATATCATTGGTCCTCACAGCCAAATTGCATTTCACTACAAAGTTAAACTTTTTTAGTCATTCCCTAGTCAATGGGTAACCTACTCTGGTCGTGGTTTTTTGCTACCACAATAAATGCTGCTATTTAGTAAACCTTTATCTATGTGCTGGGTATTGTATTGGGGGGGGTGGGGAATACAAAGAAAGTTAAAAAAAAAGTCCTACTCTCTAGTCTAATGGAGTAGACAATAACAAACAGTTATGTATAAATAAGATATATGAAAGATAAATTAGAGATGAATAAAAGAGAAGGCATTATCCTTAAGGGGATCTAGCACATGGGATTTTAACTGGGGCCTAGAAAGCCGAGATGCAAGGGGAACAATTCTAAAGGTAGGCAACAATCAATGAAAGTGCCTGAAGACAGATGGAATGTCTGGTAGACACAGGGCACAGGGGAGGCAGTAAGGTTTAGGAGGGCGACATGCAAACAGGATGTGCTGGAAGCCACTGGAGTTTACTGAATGAGGATTAACACGGTCAGACCTGGGCTTTTAGAAACATCGGTATGATGACTGAGGGAGGACAAGCCAGAATGGGGGGAGATCTGAAGCATTGAGATCAATGAGGGGGTCTTTGGGATGG
>JAJPUD010017556.1:0-30995 GCA_023553655.1 Myrmecobius fasciatus
TGGAGGGGTTGTGGGAGGGCTGGGACACTGATGCATTGTTGGTGGGGCTGTGAACGGATACAGCCATTCTGGAGAGCAATTTGGAGCTATGCTCAAAAAGTTATCAAACTGTGCATACCCTTTGACCCAGCAGCATTTCTATTGGGCTTATATCCCAAAGAAATCATAAAGAAAGGAAAAGGCCCCACATGTGCAAGAATGTTTGTGGCAGCCCTTTTTGTAGTGGCTAGAAACTGGAAATTGAATAGATGCCCTTCAATTGGAGAATGGCTGAATAAATTATGGTATATGAATATTATGGAATATTATTGTTCTGTAAGAAATGACCAGCAAGATGATTTTAGAGAGGCCTGGAAAGACTTACATGAACTGATGCTGAGTGAAATGAGCAGAACCAGGAGATCATTATACACGGCAACAACAGTACTATATGACGATTAATTCTGATGGACATGGCTCTCTTCAACAGTGATATGTTTCAAACCACCTCCAATTGTTCACTGAAGAAAGCCATATACACCCAGAGAGAGGGATTCGAAATGGGGACCACAACATAACATTCTCATACTCCTTGATTGATGTTTGCTTACATTGTGTTTCCTTTATCTGATATATCGTTTGTGTAGATAAGATTTTTCTTGCACAACAATGATAAGTTTGGAAATATGTATGCATATATTCGATTTGCCAATATTTTAACATAATTAACATGTAGTGGATATCCTGCCATCTAGGGAAGGGGTAGGGAAGTTGGGGGGGAAAAATTTGTAACGGAAAGCTATGTAAGGGTTATTGTTGAAGAATTACCCACACATATGTTATGCAAATAAAATAAATTAAAAAAAATAAGTTCAGAGGCTTAATCTTCTGTTAGTTTGAGAGAAGGTCAGAGGAGGATACAGAATCGTGTCTTCACTCTGCTATCTTCCCCCCAATTACATTTCAAAACAATGTTTTACTTTTTGTTTAATTTTTGAGTTCTAGATTTTATCTTTTACCTTCTTTCTTCTCTTCTCTCCCCTCTCCTTGACACAGTAAACAATTTGATAAAGGTTATACATGTGTAAACATTTCTATATTAGTCATGTGAAAGAAAACAGACCAGAAAAAAAATTAAAAAATAAAGTAAAAAAAAGTATGCTTCAATCTGCAGATTCCATCAGTTCTTTCTATGGAGATGGATAACATTTTTCATCATGAGTCCTTTGGAATTACCTTAATTGTTGTAATGAGAATAGCTAAGTCATTCGTAGTTTATCGTCATATAATATTGCTCTTAATTTGTATAATGTTCTTCTAATTTTCTTTACTTCACTTTGCATTTGTTCATGTAAGTTCAGGTTTTTCTGAAATCACAGGAAAAACTTTCTAGCAATTAAAACATATTCCAAAAGTAGCTTCCCACATTGTTGGTGGAACTGTGAATAGATCCAACCATTCTGGAGAGCAGTTTGGAACTGTGCTCAATAAGTTATCAAACTGTGCATACCCTTTGACCTAGCAGTGTTTCTACTGGGCTTATATCCCAAAGAGATCTTAAAGGAGGGAAAGGGACCCACATGTACAAGAATGTCTGTGGCAGCCCTTTTTGTAGTGGCTAGAAACTGGAAACTGAATAGATGCTCATCAATTGGAGAATGGCTGAATAAGTTATGGTACATGAATGTTATAGAATATTATTGTTCTGTAAGAAACAATCAGGAGGATGATTTCAGAGAGGCCTGGAGAGACTTGCATGAACTGATGCTAAATGAAACCAGGAGATCATTATACATAGCAACAAGACTATTCGATGACCAATTTCGATGGATGTGGTTCTCTTCAACAATGAAATGATTCAAACCAGTTCCAATTGTTCAGTGACGAAGAAAACCATATACACCCAGGGAACAACCTGTGGGATCTGAGTGTGGACCACAACACAGCTTTCTCACTCTCTTTGTTGTTGTTTGCTTGCATTTTGTTTTCTTTATCAGTTTTTTTTCCTTCTTGATCCGATTTTTCTTGTGCAGCAAGATAACTGTATGAATATGTATATATGTATATTGGATTTAACTTATAATTTAACATGTATTGGACTACCTGCCATCTAGAGGAGTGGGTGGAGGTAAGGAGGGAAAAATTAGAACAGAAAGTTTTGCAAGGGTCATTGTTGAAAAATTAACCATGCATATGTTTTGTAAATAAAAAGCTTTAATTAAAAAAAATGCACACTCAGAAGTAAAAAAAGGTCTTCAAGCAAAGGTGAAATAACCAATTGTTAGATATGTGTTAGAAAGAGATTCTTGGTCAGCTAGGGAATTCAGTGGATGGTCTCTGTAGACTCATTCCTTGTCTGAGAATTTGGAATCGTCTTTTTTTATCCTCTTTATGACATTAGCAATTTTTTGAGCCTTTAGAAATGAATTTCTGTAACTTATACTCTAATTTATTATACTTCATCAGTGCTGATCCAATGTATAGAATAAATGTTTTCAAAATGTTAGTGGATGGCATTAGAACTGGATGGGAGCTTATACCGGCCTCCTCATCCTTTTTAAACAGTATATGAAAATATGAAGGAATTTGTCTTTTTCTTGAATTAGTCAAACATTTATTAAGATCTTATGTACTCAAGCCATCTGCTATGTGCTAGGAATACAAAGAAAGAAATAAAGGAATAGAACTAAGAGCCTATAGGCTATGAAAATTGCTGATTTATTTCATGAATATTGTACAATTTACAAATATTATTTTTGTGGCTTAAAAACCATTTCGCCAACACATTTGCAGAAAAAGAAGGAAAACATGCCCCCAAATTGTATTTCTACAAATTCAATACTATCAAATATTGCATCTTGGGTTCCCATTGTCTTAGAAATAAAAAGGATCTTATTCATTATCACTTTGATGGCCTTATCTGAATGGTAAAGAGGATTTTTACATTGGCTTCTTTTAAATTCCACTATTTGATGTAAACCTTCAGTTTACTTAGAAGAAAAAATTCATCTTACTTGAATTAATTCTGTCCCTAATTTAAACTCTTCCTATTTAATATCAAACATCATGATATCCTATACTAATAGATGTATGCATAAAATGCATTGGAAAAGTTTGGTTTTTTTGTCTTTCAAAGAAAAAGCTGATTTGTCCTAGTAGTCAAGGGAAACTTATCAAAACCTTTAGTTTATAGTTGGCTAAAGCAACTGATACTAGCCAGGGGTCATTAAGAATTAATAAACATGAAGAAAGCAACAACAAAATTAATAGTATTGTTAATACAGTAGACAATGTCAGTACTCTTTTCTCAAAGTTAATTTATAAGATCTTTACTAATAACCACAGGGAACAATTTTATGTACTAAACTTCATAACTAATTGGTTACTTTTCTTAATTGTTTATGACACTGAGCTTTTTTTTTAAATTTTATTTCATTTGCAAAACTTATGTATGGGTAATTCTTCAACATTAACCCTTACATAGCTTTCTGTTACAAATTTTCCCCCCAACTCACCACCCCTCCCCTAGATGGCAGGATATCCACTACATGTTAATTATGTTAAAATACTTGACAGATCGAATATATGTATACACATTTCCACACTTATCATTGTTGTACAAGAAAAATCATATCTACAAGAAAGAAACATCAGAAAAAGGAAACACAATGCAAGCAAATATCAATCGAGAGCATGAAAATGTTATGTTGTGATCCACATTTCACATCTCTCTCTCTGGGAGTATATGGCTTCCTTCAGTGAACAATTGGAAGTGGTTTGAAACATTTCATTGTTGAAGAGAGCCATGTCCATCAAAATTGATCGTCATATAGTATGGCACTGAGCTTTTAAAGATTTTTTTTGGTTACTATTTGAGTAAAACAAAGAAGTTTCAAAAATAAATAAGATATGCTGGCAATTAGGTTGCTGCTTTGGGAGAAAAGTAGGAAGTAAACAAGGCAAATATGAAGGTTAGTGTGATCTTTAGTGTAGCACTAAATTAATAGCAGAGAAAAAGATGGTGTAGGTTTTGGTATTTTATTTTTAGCATGTTATGAAAAATCAGCAAATAGATAATGTCAGCAAGGTCTCTGATTTAAATCAGAGATTATGGCTTTTATGGTATATCTATATAAAATAATTAGATGCCTCTCCTTTTCTAAGACACTATTTCATGGCAGTCAGAATAATGGAACAAGGGATTTTGCTTTGGTTTGATTTTTTAATATTCAAAATGGAAGATTTGCCATTGAGTCAATTCAACAAATTATTGAGTGTTGGAATTTGTTATGCTATATTTATGAGTTACAAAGATTTTTTTTAATTTCTCCAGTGGTAGTAAAGTGGAGAGATAAAATAAATGCTTGTTAATTGAAAAAAATTTTTTTATATCTAAGTACCGTGACTTTTATAGAAATATTTTGTATAACTGCACATGTGCCTTCTCAATGGAGACTGAGAAGTGGGAAGGGAGAAAAACAGAGAATCTAGAACACAAAGTTTTAAAAGCAAATGTAAAAAAGTTGTTTTACATATAAATAGGATAAATAAAATATTAAAAGAAAAAAATAAGTACCTAGTCATACATCAGCTAATTATTTCAAAGCAGTGAATTCAGTAGAAACTTCTATATTGGATTTTAGTTGAATGACCAGTTCAATAAGCAACTAAGTCACTTAGTCACTTATATTATAATAAGGCTTATCAGGAAGAAACTGGCCGATAAGATAATAGATTTAGAGCTGGAAAGGACCTTTGCAGTCACTAAATCCAACTCTTCAACCCTCTCACTTTACAGATAAGAAAAGCTGAGAAGCAGCTAAGTGACTTGCCCAGGATCATACTGCTACTTATTATCTGAAGCAGGTTCAAACTCAGATCTACCTAACTCACAAACCCAGCATTATAGCCACCATGAAGAGAGGAAGGAAACAAGGATGCCAGGCACCATGGCACTTTGCCAATGTTATCTCGTTTGATCTTGTGATAGGTATCATTATTATCCCCATTTTATAGTTGAGGAAATGGAGATAGAAAAGTTCATTGACTTCTCCAGGGCTACCCAGCTAGTAAATAATTGAAACCAAATTTGAACTTGGGACTTCTAGTTTCAAGCCTAGCATTATCTCTACTCCACCCCCTACACAAGGGTGGGAGACTCTGTAATGTCTCTGAATCTGTAAACTGGCGAATAAAGCCTGCCCAAATCTCAACAAAATGGCTTTTAAAGCGAGCTAGATAAATTGAGTATATCTTAGCATTTCTTTTGACACTCCCTCACAATTCCCACTAGAATCACACTCTTATTAAGGAAAGGTGTTTGTCAGGTAGTTAATAATTCAGTGTAAAGTGTCCTGTGAAGACGAGAGGAAGATTTTTTATAGAGGCAGGTGGCCATAATGGAGAGAGAGCTATACTGAAAACCTGGCCATACACACCTCTCAAAATCTGAGTTTTCTTATAAAGGAAACTCTTAGTGAAAAGAATTTAGACCCAAGAATATGGATCCAAATCTTGCCTTTACCAATTATTACCTGCAGGACCTCAAGCAAGTCATTTAATCTCAAAAATAGAGATAATGGTGCTTAGGGCATCTTTTTACACCACTGAAATATCTAGAGGGTTATCCCTTTTAAAAGACAGATAAAAGGGCAACATGATATGTGGATAGAGAATTGGCCTTCTTGTCATATGAACTTTTGACAAATTATTTTACTTCTTAGTGCCCCTACTCCTAGTCTGTGTGGGGAGAGAACATTATTCACCTAGAGTTCCATATCTGAAAATCACAGGTCTGGTCTTCACTTTTAATATAACTGGCAGTCAACCCCTTTTACTATTTTTACTGAAAACCTAACTCAAATCTTTGAAACAATAGGCCAAAAGAACTTAGGTTTATTTTGATTTTTTAAAGTTTTGTTGTGAAGTCCCATTAATCTCACTATCTATAGAATTGATTCTTTTCTAGTGCTGATTCTGAAATTCATTTTTATTTAGTTAGGAGGATGAGGAGAGATGGAGGAGCAGCAGGGGGAAAAGAAGCAAAGGATCTTGTAAACATAGTATCATAAGACGATAAGTCAGAGCTAGAAAGGACCTTCGTGGTAATAATCTAGCAGTCACCCAAGTTCTAATTTTACATAATGAAGAAACTTGAGTCTTAAGTTAGATGACTTGTTTAACACTAAAGATGGCAGAGCAAAGTTTTGAACACAGGTCCTCTGTGAATTAGTTGTTTTTTCAGCCACTTCGGGCAGTTATTCCAGGTTTAAAAAAATACTAAAACCTCAGCTATAATTTTCCAGGCTTATGAATGGACACTTTCTCGGAAGAATATGTTTACTTAATTCAAAGAAATGGTATATTTCATTTAGAAGTTCATAAAAGTAAAGATTAATTTTTTTCTCATCTAAATTAATGGACTCTGAAATCTTTTCACCTATCTCTCAGTGGTTCATAGGCTCCAGACTAAGAACCCTTGTTTAAGAAGTATTCCTTCCTTAGTTTAGAGAGATAGGATTAGATGAGTTATCTTCTGTCTCCTGCCTTTGAGATATGTGAATGTTGGAAACTGCATCATTCAACTAGACTTTATACTGTATGTAATGTTTGTTGAACTGAATAGAAGAATGAATAGTGGGCTTCCCAATCAATCAGGGCTTGGAATTGTCTGTGGAGGAAAATGGAATCGCAAAATCTCCCAAACATTTATTATCCTCAGATGAAAGGAATGATATTTTCCAAAGCTGTGGTCATTTGCAGCAAATTTGCCTGGCATAGTCTTTTTTCACAACCTTAGAGCTAAGAGAAAAATCTTATAAACTGTTTACTAACTTAATGTTTATTCATTCATTCACTTTAAAAAAAAAAGTATAAAATCCTATAATGAGCCAGGGCAGCTAGGTGACACTGAATAGAGCACTGGACATGGAGTAAAGAAGACCTGAGTTCAACTTTGATCTCACACTTATTTTGTGGCTCTGGGTAAGTCACTTAATCCTTTTTGCCTCAGTTTCCTCATTAGTAAAATGAGCTGGAGAAGGAAATGGCCAAATCTCTAGTATCTTTGCTAAGAAAATCCCAAATAGGGTCACAAAGAGTAAGACACAACTGAAACATACAGGCACTAGGAAGATGAAGAGTTTAGATAAGATAGGAACTTAGGGAATTTACAATCTAGTAAAAACTGATAGTTTATTAGAATACACAAACTAAAATTACTTTAAAAGTAGATCAGAGAGCTACAAAACAAAATATAATGTAAATCCCAGGAAGAAAATAGTTACAAGCTTAGGGAGACCCAGGGAGACTTCCGAGGAGATGGCATTTTCGTAGGAATTTAAAGTATGGGGATGAATTCAAGTAAAGACTAAAGACATTTTCAGGGAATAACATGAACAAACACAAAGAGAGGGGAAACTTCAGGCCATTTTTAGTAAGTAGAATTGTACTTTAATTTGGCTAAAGCATAGGATATGTTGAAGATAATACAAAAAGCTTGGAAAAGCACTGTTACCAGATAGTAGAGGGCTTAAGTGTCTGAGAAAAAAGAGGTGGTGCAGTGAAGAGAGGGCTGGACCTGGAGCGAGAATTTAGTTCAAACCTGGCCTAAAACATCTAATAGCTCTGTGATCCTGGACAAGTTACTTAAACTCTACTTCAGTTTCCTCAGTTATCAAATAAGGATAATTAATAGCATCTACCTCTCCAGGTTGTTGTGAAGATCAATGGAAATAATATTTATAAAGAGATTTTCCTTCTAAAGATTTATTTCCCTTGAAAAAATTCTTAAACTTTCAGAATTATTCTTTAAAACTCATAAACAGAAGGCCTTCTAAAGAACTTTGCTAATGTTAATCATTGTACAAATACTAGCTATCAATAAGTAGACAATAAGGAGTCCTTAAAGTTTGTTTTTGTGTTGTTTTTAGTAGAGGAGATAGGTTTAGGCATAAGGATTATAATTTTAGCACTTTTATGAAGAGTGAATTGAAGCAAGGAGAGTGTGAAGCTAGAAATATTGACAGGATGCTTTTATACTTCAGGCAAGTGATGAGGAGAACCTTACTTTGGTGAAGTTTATTGGGAGTAGTTAAGAGTACAGATGCTAAGGGAAATCAATATGCCTTCCTGCTTTAAACACATACCCAAGGTCCACCCAGTTTTGGGCTAAAATACTTTTAAGCAGCATTTTTCTTGTTTCTTTTTAAAACACAATTGATACACATATTATGAACTGATTTTCTTGCAGTAAAAGATTGTTTATTTGAATTTTAAATAATCACTTAAATTTTACTTATTTTATGTGCTGAAATGAATAGATGTATAATACATAATTATATATGATATTTAATTGTTTTATTTTTTTTGTTTTTATATGCTTTTAAAGAATTGTATTTTGAACTTAAGAAATGAAACAAGCATTTCCATAAAAAATGGAATAGAAAAAAATTGCACCCCAAAATGCAGATCTATTATATGCAATTTACTATACCTTTTAAATATACAGCAGTTATCAGTATAATTTTCTGCCCCCATCCCTCCCACCTTCCTTCTCTCTCACCCTACAGATGGCTCCTCTTAGACGTATGTGTGTATGTGTGTGTGTGTAAATTCTTTCTTTGCATGCAAACAGCATCTTCCTTCATAGAACCTATGTATTTATAATAGAATGACTTGCTCATTCAAAGTTGTTCTTAAAACAATGTTGCTGTTATTATATATAACATTCTCTTGATTCTGCTTATTTTGCTCTTCATTATTTCTTGCAAATTTTTCCATGTTTTTCTAAAATCTTCAAGCTCACCATTTCTTATAGCAGAGTAATATTCTATCATGAACATAGAACACAATTTGTTTAGCTGTTTCCCAGTTGACAGTCATCCTAGAAATTTCCAGTTCTTTGCCATCACAAGGAGAGCTGCCATAAATATTTTAGTTCTTTTCCTTTTCCCTTAATCATCTTGGGAAACAGATCTAATGGTGGTATTGCTGGGTCAAAGGGCATAGACC
The DNA here is from genome assembly GCA_023553655.1 of Myrmecobius fasciatus. Classification (NCBI taxonomy): domain Eukaryota; kingdom Metazoa; phylum Chordata; class Mammalia; order Dasyuromorphia; family Myrmecobiidae; genus Myrmecobius; species Myrmecobius fasciatus. The sequence goes on from JAJPUD010017556.1 coordinate 8,992, forward strand.
ATTTAATAACTCTTTGGGTATAATTCCAGATTGTTCTCCAAAATAGTTAGATCAGCTTACAATCAATTAAGATCCCAATTTTTCTACATCCCATCCAACATTCGTCACTTTCCCTCTCTGTCATTTTAGCCAATCTAATAGATGTAAACTGATATCTCAAAGATATTTTAATTTGCATTTCTCTAATAATTATTTAAAACATTTTTTGTATGACTATAAATTGTTTTGATTTTTTCTATTGGAAAATTGCCTGTTCATATATTTTGAGCATTTTCAAATTGTAGAATGACATAATTCTTATAGATTTGACAAAATTTTTTATATATTTGAGCTATGAGATCTTTATATGAAGAATTGTGTATACAATTTTTTCCCTAGTTTTCTGTTTTTCTTCTGATCTTGGCTAAGTTGGCTTTTATTTGTACAAACCCTTTTTAACTTAATGTAGTTGAAATTATCAATTTTACATCTAACTCACATTGTTCTCCATATCTTGTTTTTAATCATAAATTGTTCACCTCTCTGTAAGTCTGTTAAGTAATTTATTCCATGTTCTTCAAATGTTCTTGTAATATCTTCTTTTCTGTTTAACTCATGTATCCATTTTGACTTTATCTTGGTAAATGTTATGATATATTGATGGATATATATAATTATATGTATCTTGTTATTTAATATGTAAGTATGTACTGAAAAATTTCTTCAGCATAAAAATTACTTGAAATATATAATATATTTTTAGTGACGGGCATCAAAAATTTTTGCTTATACTGTAGGTCTGTAATAATTCTTACTGCTTTTATGTTATTGTTTCTTTCAGTTTTTAACATATGGGAATATAATCATTTTCTGTGTATTCTGTGCATATTAGATCACAACTGGATCACATGTCCAGTCCAGAATAGGCATAGGCTTTGAACCTCTACTTACTAAGGTAGTTAGACTTTATTGAAGCAATTCCCAGAGCATGACTTCAGTTAAATCAGGACAGATGAGTGAGACAGTTCAGATTTAATAAAATAAAACAAAGTCCCACTTGGCATAGCAACAATTATTGTTAAGTCATTCGAGCAACTTCCCATGTAGGTTATAGAAAATTCTATATAAGAAATATTTTTAAAAATGGGAATGACAGCCATCACGTTATTACCTGACTTGGAATGAAGGGATTCTGCTAACAGACTCTAGGAATATGGTCAATTTTTTTTTTATCCTAATCATCCAGGTTCATGTCTCAATTGTTATCTTTACTTTGTACAGAGTCAAAACTTTGTGGATCTGAGTAGGAAAGGTCATGGCTATCTTAAATAGCATCAGTTATATTTAATATTTATTATTTAAAAGCAAAGTGCTATTTCCAGGCATTTGGATTTCCAGATCATGTAGTAATGAGATGGGGGAAATCTGTTTTTTTTCTGATCTATTTTTTCTGATTCCTACAACCTCTCTAAAACATATTCTGAGGGCTATTAAAGGGTTTACCCATAACAATAAAGTGTCTCAGGAAGGAGTTGAAATCAGGTCAATGCTCTATCCACTGTAGCATGATATGAAGATGTTTGGATTTAATGATGTCAACATTAGGGGTAGCTTGCTGATCTGTCTAATGGATAGAGTACTGGCCCTGGAGTCAGGAAGTTCTGAGTTCAAATTCTGCCTCAGACACTTACTAGCTATGTGACCATGGGCAATTCACTTAACCCCAATTGCCTCCAAAACAAAAAAAAAAAACAAAAATTTGAGTAGAAATACAGACCAAAAAAACTCCTGCTTTTTCATAATAACTTACTATCAAAATCTTTCTTGAACTTACTCATACTCCTAGTCTGAACCATTTGGGATGAGTTTTTTAAGTTTACTTATACAAATTAGTATTTCTTATTTTCCCTAAAATGATTTCTTTTAAGCTTCTAGGTAAGACCTTATTTAGGAAGTGGAATAAAAGTAGTTTAGGAATTAAGAGACTAAGTTTTAGAAGTAACTGCTCTGATTGTACTAGTCATTGACTTTTCTTTTTTTAATTAATTAATTTGTTTTTAATGCGCATTGCTTTATGAATCACGTTGGGAGAGAAAAATCAGAACAAAAAGGAAAAACCATGGGAGAGAAAAAAAGTGAATATAGCATTTACTTATTTACATTCAGTCTCCATAGTTCTTTTTCTGCATGTTCTCATTGACTTTTCCAAAGTCACACAGCTATCTTAAGCTTGTTTAAAACTGTATAAGCAGCATAAAACTACTTCTATATAAAACTGAGCCATTAAACTTGCTCACCAAGAGCCCTTCTCGCTCTCATAATTTGTGTTTTTTATATCTATACCCTTGATAATTTTAGAGATGCTGATCATTTTCCCCTCTCAGTCTTTTCTTTTGAAGTCTGAATCCTAGTATTTTTCATGTTCATATTTGGTTGTTGCTGTTTATTTATTTATTTATTTTTGTCTCCAGAAGCTTCCTAGTTTTTCTTCTCCATTTTTTTGATGTTTGTTTTTCTGCAGTGCCACACCTGCAGCTTCTGAAGCAGGTACAAAGGGAATATGAATTTTATGCAATAACATGGTAATGATGCTGTTTTATTTTTTTAAAAACTCATCTAGTTAATGGCTAACCTTTATTACGCTTTTTAGCTGCAGTAGCACATATGATAACCCATAGTGACTCCTCATTTCCTTTTCAAGATATGACTGCTAGATTGAACTGTACCATTTTTATAGAGTTTTAAACCAGGAAGATGCTTAAAGATGTATGAAATTGAGTCTAGCCATAGATAGAATCATAAATGCAAAGCTGGCAAATACTGTAGAGGCCAGCTGGTCCAATTTCCTCCTTTCAATAACTGAAGCACATGAAGGTTAGGAGGCTTGCCCAAAATAACTTAGCCAGTAAGCATCAGAGGTGGGTTTTGAAACCAGGTCCTGTGATGATAGAGCCAGCAATCTTTTCATTGCACTTCTGGGCAGGCTCCCTTTTCTCTCTGGTAGCCTGTTAGGGAAAGGAAAGGTGACCTCAGCCTCTGTACAGGGTAGCAATGATTCACCGATGGTGAACGACTAAGAAGTTCTGATTATGAATTTCATTCTTTTTTCCATTAATATACTTTATTTGAACTTAAAGATTTTGAAATACACAGTAAACTGAATCCTCAGTTGATTTATATTAAAATGGGGTTAAATTTGAAGAATTTAAATGGAGAAGCTTATGAATATGTTAGTTTATACCAGCAATACATGATTAATTCAATTTATGAAATCTATGAACCATGATAATTGGCTATATTAGATTATAGACCATAATAATAACAAAAACAATAAATATTACATGATTATATCAATAGATGCAGAAAAAATTTTGACTAAGTAGAATACTCATTTCTATAAAGTAAATAAATAAATGGATCTTTTCTTAATATGAAAAATAATGTCATTTTAAAAGCAAGAGCCAGTATTATCTATAGTGTGAAAAACCTAGAGATCTTTCCATTAAGATCCAGGGTAAAACAAGAATTCCATCGCTACCACTTTTATATCATAAAGTACTAAAAATGTTGGTAATGAGAAGAAAAAGAAATCGATGGAAAAACATAAGTAAAAAGGAATCATTGCACTTTTAAGTGATATAGTGGTCTATTTCAATAACTAAATGTTATAGCCCAATGAATTAAAACAGTAACTTTAGTAAAATAGAAGGATATAAAGTCACATAAATCATTAGCTTGTCCATGCCATCAAAACACCTTAAGAATAGATAAAAGAACAATTTTATTCAGAATAACTAATAAAGTCCACTTATCAATATAAATGTATGTGCAATATGAACTGTACCCCAGAATTCTCTAACTGTGCCTCCTTGATATAGCAAAACTATTATACATAATCATATTTATATTCTATAACCAGCTTAACTGTTCCCCAATTGATAGATTCTTCTTTAGTTTGCAGTCCTTTATTATAACAAAAAGTTCAACTATAAATATTTTTAGAAATATGGTTCCTTTACTTGTATTTTTGTAAGAAATGACAAAAAAGGAACAATTCAGAGAAATCTGATAAGATTATATAAACTGATGAAGAGTGAAATGAGTAGAATCAGGAAACCAATATACATAACTGTAACTTGGCAACCACAGTAAAGAAAAACAATAGCCAGTGCAACAATCAGACACAAATCCCAAGGATTGAGTTTGATCCATGTTACCCTCTCTCCCGCCTGACATCAGGAGTAAAACAAATTTTTTAACATAGTTACTGTGTGGATTTGTTTTGCTTGGTTATGTTTATTTGTTACAAAACAAATTTGGTGGGAATGGAAAGTGAAATTATTGATAGTAATGCCCCCACAAAAGGAAGAAAAGATTACTGGGGTCTTTTTTTTTTAACTCAAAAGAAATTTTGAAAACAACTCATCTTTCCCTGTAAATCCTCTCCTTTTTGTACCTAATACTAAGTGCCTAATATGTACTAGACATTAAGTATGTGAAGACATACTTTTTTTTTTTTCCAAGAGAACTTGCCTTCCGCTAGAATTCATGTGGCTGAAAAAAAAGGCAGCCTAGTGATGAATTTCTCTTGACTGAATTAGGCTGGTCATCGGACAGAATATACATCCTGTCAGTATACCTATTCTCAAAACATTTCCTAAGGTCTTCAAAGGATAATTTGAATATCTGTATATTGCTGCTGACCTTGGTAGCCCAAAATAAAATGGGCTTTCTCTTTCTGTTAGTGTATTTTCTGCCTTGTCCTTACCCTCAGTCTAATGAAATAGGAAATGTGTAGTGAAACATGAAATGCATATTAATCAAATAAAGCAACTTAAGATTTTTAATCCAGTTTGGTAAAAAATAATTTAAATTTAAAAAAAATTTAAAATATTAAGGAAGTAAAATTTGTTACTCTCTGAGAGAGTGAGGATTTGATGATTTTTACTGAATTTTTCCAGACTTTCTTTCTCTAACTTTGGAGTTAAATTTCAAGAGCTGAAGGTTGCCATCATAGAATTATGATATGATATGATATGATATTTTAGGTACACTTCTGATCTAGATCAATGATATTTTGTCAGTGTTGTGAGATGATACCTAGTACAAAATCTAAAGGTATTTACTTTAGTGTGGGCTTTTAAAAAAAAAAAAAAAAGTAGAGGAAGGAGCAGCTAGGTGGTGCATTGAATAGAGTACAAGTCCTGAGGTCAAGAGGACCTGAGTTCAGATCTATCCTCAGACACTTAATACTTCTAGCTGTGTAACTCTGGGCAAGTCAGTTAACCCCAATTGCCTCAGAAAAAAAAAATAAAATTAAAAAAAAAGGTAGGGGCTTATAATTTAGTGAGAATGAGGGATAACTAGTGAAGAGATCACCTATTCCATTCATATCAACATAATACCAAAAAAAATTAGGAAAGCCATTGATTTTGGTAAATAAGAACTAAACAGGCTAAGAAAATTATGAATAGTTTTAATGGATAAGTGTAAAGGCAAACTTCCATTTAGAAAGGTAACTGAAATGTATTCTTCTGGGAGAGCTTTTAATTTGTATGAAATGATATAATTGAACCATAAGCCAGGAGAGATAGCAGCACACTACACAGCATGTCTCAGGTAGAATTATATGATAGCACTGAAGGCAGAGTGATTTTACTAACATTAGCCCCACAATAAGTGCTATGAAATATACTGCCTGAAATATGTTCCTGCTTCATAGCAAAACTTAAATTTTTAATTCAGTATTTTCCTTTATGTCTTATTTATTTTTCTTATTAAATCTTTTTTTCAAAACATCTACAGAGATAATTTTCAACATTCATCTTTGCAAATCCTTGTATTCCAATTTTTTTCCTTCCCTTTCCTCCACCGCCTCCCCCAGATGGCATGTCTTATTTCTATATTACTGCTTCCACTGAAAAGAATAAGAGGAAACATTTTATCATATTGGAAACTGACAAATTTGTTCATCCTTGTTCAAACAAGCATAGGATGCACAGTTGAATTTTATAAGGGCAAATTATTTGAAGGTTCCTCTGAAAAGAGAACATTTTCAAGTTTGAAAAACTTAATGATTCCAAAGCAATCCCAATAGACTTGGGACAGAAAATGCCATCTGCATCCAGAAAAAGAACTATGGAGATTGAATGTAAATTAACACATGCTATGTTCACTTCTTTTTTTCTGTTTTTCTTTCTTCTCCCAATATGATTCCTAAAATAATGTATATTATAAATAAATTAATTTTAAAAAAAGAAAAATGATTGTTTGAACCTTTAATAATGTGATTAAAGAATCATAAAAGCATGTCTAGCAAAAGTTCAGTTTTATCAAAGGAAATCAATGGAGTACACATTTAAATAGTAAAAACTTTGATAGCTTCATACTCTTGAGTTCACCTTCTAAGATTTTGTTTATTAAATAAAATACAGGTCACGTCTTTTGTCCCCTTTTAAAGAAATGATGGAGAGGAAGTTTTATTTATTTTCAATATGATAATCTGTCTTTCCCCTGTCAAATTAATATGTGAGGTTATAAAAATTACCCTTTTGTAACAGGTTTCCCTATGATCTATTTTAAATAGCTTTTTTTCCTCCCAGAAAAGATTTTTTCATTTTGATGAATCAAAATGAATCAAATGTTGATTGATTGAATGAAACAAAAATTCACTTTTGATATAGATACACCAGAGTTTACTATTATTTATTTGAAATTAAAGTCAAATTTGTTCCTCTATTGTTTGTCCCATGCTAGTTATAAGGATGAATGAAAGTGGATCCATATATATTATATATGTAATGATATATAACAGCATAATTATAATATCAAATGTATGATTATATTTCATATAGATATAAATATATAGTGCATTTTGTCCCTTCAGATCAAGATTATATTCAAATTAAATTTTTGGATAAAAGATAGGGATATGGTTTTTTCTTTCTCTTTTAAACTGAACATTCCTTTTTTTTGGTATATGTTCTATTAAATCTTTTTGTTTAAAAAAAGAAATCTATTATAATAAGTTTATCTTTTGGAGAAGAGGATATATATTCCACATAACTTACATAAAAACCATTCTAATCAATATTAAAAAACGCAAACCTACCTAATTGAATCGATATCAGCCATGAATGAGCTATAGATAAAAAGCCATCACTAAAGAAAATCATGAAGCTGTCTACTTTTGAAGTGATCCTCCATGCTACCAAGCTCACTCTCTCCATGGCCATTCACTTTCCCAGATATATAAAAAGAAAGCCGCTGTGAAACTGGGAGACTTCAATCACAAAATGACCAAGCAAGAGGAAGATTTTGCTGAGAAAATTTATCAGTACCAGCGAGAGATGAAGCACCTTCAACAGCTGCTGCAAGACAAGCAGGATGCTCTGGAAGAAGTGCTACAACAGAAAAGGTAGCGTTGGTCCTCCCTCCAGACAAGCCGAGTGTTCCGGGGTGGGGTGTGGAGGATGGGGGATGGTGAACATCAGAATTGCTGCTGCAGCCCCTGCTTGCCAGAAGCCTCTCATTGGGTGGCTTTGGTGCTTTTTTTAGCCTTGTAGGAGCTGAAAACCTCTTCTCACTTTTCTCCTCCTTCAAGTCCCTCCCCCATTTCCCAAGGTAGTATAGTCCTTTAAAAGAGCAGCTGAGTGATGGCAGATAGATATTTAAAAAATAGTAAAGTGCTTCAAAATAGAGAAGAAAAAAGGTAATTTGATAGAAAAATCCAGGTCACACCTTTGGAAGGTATAGTATCTTGGAAGATCATTGGAAAAACCTGTTAATATAAAAATCTCTTCTACTGAAAACTGGTATAATCACTTCATCTGAATTTTCAGATGAGAACTAAAAGCATTTGGATTAACAAGTTTTCTGACCAAGGTTAATTTGATCCATTTTTGATTTAAGAAATTGGCATTGCCAAGGTATTGCATTAATTACTAATGTAGATTGTCAGAAGCTCAAGCACAAATGGAAAACAAAAACAGTTCAGAAGCAGCTCTAGATAAGTTTTGTTAATCAATCCTGGATATAGAAATAGAAATAATTCCTTGAAGCAACCCTCTCTTTGGTTTAAGCTTTAATGGCCCATTTCTCTTGCCACCAAAGAATAATTCTGAGAGCTAATTGAGCATTCATTTTGTAAATCATACTACCTATTATAAAATAATTGTTTGTAAATTTATAGAAACTTAAAATCAGAGAACAAATTCATTTGCATTTGTGGTAACTGCTCTCACAGGAGGGAATACTCTGAACTATTAACTAAACAGTCAGTACTTTCCTAATCTTTTAAAGTTTCTGGAAATTATCAAGCAGTATTTTTTAATTAATTGAATAGAAACTTATACTTAAATCTTTGCCTTTGTGCAATAATTATGTGATGTCAGGAAGGAAACTTCTGAGTTGATTTAATAATCTATCTGCTCCTGTGCATAGAATGATTTCATTGAGAATCTGTTAATTAAGCAACCCATAAGTGTCATAAACTGAAACCTCAAGGACAGTTGACCTTAACCCACCTTCAAAAGGTCACATGCTTTGAATCCTCTTTCTAGGAGTGGAGTTAGATTTGCACTTATGTATCTGTATTTCTTTTTCTTCATTAGCTATTTGAACACATTCACTATTACATTCTGGCCCCTAGGAATAGAAAAGTATCTGCCCTCAAAGGAATCACAATCATTGTAGTTGGGGAGATAGGACATATACATAAAGAGATCATAGTAAAAGGCAGCATATTCAAAGTGCTTCAGGAATTCAGAGGAGAGAGCACTCTTCAATAATAGACTCTTAGATCCAAAAAGAGTGGAAAGGACCCTCATGTGCAAAAACATTTGTAGCAGTTCTTTTTGTAATAACAAAGAATTGGAAACTGAGTGGATGCCCATCAATTGGAGAATGGCTGAATCAATTATGGTATATGAATGCCCTGGAATAATATTGTTCTGTAAGAAACCAGCAGGATGATTTCTGAGAGGCCTGAAGAGACTTGCATGAACTGATGCTGAGTAAGTGAGTAGAACCAAGAGATACGCAGCAACATGATTATGTGATTATCAACAGTGATAGACTTAGCTATTCTCAGCAATACAGTGATCCAAGAAAATTATAAATGACTTGGGATGGAAGATGCAATTAGTACCCAAAGAGAGAACTATGGAGACTAAGCTGGGATCGAGGCACGCTGTTTTCACCTTTTTCTATTTGTTTGTTTGCTTGTTTGCCTTTTCTTTCTTGTGGTTTTTTTTCCCCTTTTGGTCAGATTTTTCTTGCATGGCATGACAAATATGGAAATGTGTTTAATGGTATTGTGCATGTGTAACCTGTATTGGGTTGCTTGCTGTCTTGAAGACAGGGAGTGGGAAGGAGAGGAAGTTTAGAATGTGCAGTCTTGCAGAAATGAATATTGAAAGTTATTTTTGCATGCATTTGGAAAGATGGAACATTATTGAGAAAAAAGACCAACAGTTATATGTACTTATGCAACAGTCACTGAGTCTTAGGATATGCTATGTGACCATGGAGTCAAAGAAGAACTTTGGCCTGCCCCACATAGGCATTAATTAAACTCTCTGTGCTCTCCAATATTTACCTCATTTAGTGAAGTGCTAACTAGCCAGTGATTCTTAAACTTATAGAGATAGAAATAAGTGTTCTTTAAAAAAAATCCTTATGTTTTAAAAGTCTAATGAAAGAAAAAATTTCATATATTCAACTTATTTTTTGTGGACACATATTTAACACATAATCTATTGCATTAAATTATCTTTGCTTGATAGACACCTTCAGAGAGCCCTAGTTGCTTTTCCAGCCATTTGGGGTTATTTGTATGACAGGCTTCAGCTTTGATAGCATTCATAATTTCTCTTTTCTCTGATGGATAGGGTCTCATTTATATCTTTGTCCTTTTGAAATTGTGAGAGATGATGAAGTTACAGTTGCAACAATCATCACCTAAATAAATAAAAGATGAAGACTGTCTAGGGAAAGTTGGATGTCTTGTCAAAAATGAACCTGGCAGTCTTCTCATTTTATTCACATTTTATATCAAGCAGCTCCTTTTATAGTGCTAGTATTGCAACTGACCATGCTTGAATTGAGAGTATTACTGGTTTATTCTGTGATATCAGATAGTGTATACAGATGACAGAAAATTCACTGACTTCAATTTTTTCATCCTATGAGACTCCTATTTTCTATTCTTTAGGGACTTTTCTAAGTCCCTAACATCTCTTGATTTTTCCATTTAGACTAATGCAAAAAAGTAACCATAAAGCTTTTTTCCTAAAAGTAATTCCTTATTTATTGATTAGGTAGACAGCTTTATATTGCAAAGATAATTTGAAAATTAAATACAGTTTCCAAGGTTATAGAACTCATATTCGTCTCCTAAGCCTTTTTTTTAAATGAGTAGCTGCAGATTTTTCTGGCTATAATTATTGTCTCCTAAAACAGATCGATCAATAATCCAGTCTCTCTAAAATTGTTTTAATAATCTTCCTTCCAGAAACTTAAAAAAAGTCTTTCCTGTATTTAGTAAGCTCTGTCCTTGTGAATTTTTTTCTGTCTTTATTTGGTCCCCACTGTAAAGAAAAAAGGAGTTAGAATACATATATTTGATTTCTTAAGTATTTTAACATAATTATCATGTAGTGGATATCCTGCCATCTAGGGGAGGGGTGGGGAGTAGGGGGGGAAAATTTGTAACAGAAAGCTTTGTAAGGGTTAATGTTTAGGAATCACCAATATATATGTTTTGGAAATAAAAAGTATTAATAAAAAAAAAGAAAAAAGGAGTTAGAGAAGTTAGTTAGAGATTACAGTTATAATCATGTGTCTTGGCAACCATCCTTTTGGTTTTAAGTTAGTACTGTGATTATATAGATTTGCTACCCAGAAAAAAATGTTGTCAGCAGAAAACAAATTTAAATAATGTATCCCATGGTTTGGCAAGTAATGTTAGAAATGGACAAGTCTTTATTTAAAGAAAAGAACTTTGTCATAATAATATTTAAATTAAAGTTTAATTTATTGTACTTTTAAAATTAAGATTATATGATTATATTAAAGAGTAGTGGGGGGAGAGAAGTGGTTTATTCAAAAAAGTATGAAAATATTGTATATCTACTAGCTAAAATTAAGGAATACTCTGGACTTGATTATTCATAATAGTACTGTTAGATGCCTCATAGGTTCCTTGTGAAGAAAACACTTTGTAAGCTTTAAAACAACATGGAAATATAAATATTTATTATTATATGTTATTGAAATTATACAAACAGAAACCAAATTATTTAATGATCATCCAGGCCTATTCATCTGAACTTGATTTACCCAAGTAGAATGATTGAGGAGATGGTATCCTCATCCTAGTGACATTGTACTTTTTTTGGTTTGGACCTGTGGTTTCATTGATGTGTAATGAATATGTAATTTCAGCTTCTCTGAAAGACTCCCTCAATCAATTCAGAATTAAAACTTACATTCTTACAGAATTGCCTAGGGTACTGACTTTCCCATGTCTTGAACCACTGATACTGCTTATTTTTAATATCCTCTGTCAGATCTGTGCAACCAAGTACCCCAGTTTAGTCCCAAGTTTGGTCATATCTTTCTAAAAGAGTATGAATATATAAATATATGTGACTATATACCTCAACTCCTCTCTCATTGTACCTCCTCTCAGCATTATTTAAAAATAAGTCTTATCAGTTAGCAAGCTATCTTCTGCTGCATGGAAGAAATTGATTTGCACCTAGACTGATGAAACATTTTAATGATTAACATTATTGAGGGGGGACAGTCAGCTAGATGAAACTTTTAGGAAATTGGAAATTAACTTTATGCTTAGCAAATGGTGACTTGATCTTCACCCTCCTCGCCAAGGTTTAGGATTTTCTTACATAATACTACTTAAGACTTCATTTAAGAATTTACTAAGTGCTTTCTGTGTTCAAAGTCATTGTAGGCATTGAGTGTGCAAAGATGAAAAGTAACACAGTCCTTACCTTTATGGAGTTGATAATCTCATACAACAGTGGGATGTATGCCCCCAACAATTGTAAACCAATTTAGGAAATCTCAGGAGATTTGAGAAGGGAAGTGTTTAGCCAAGGTGACTAGATATGGCGTTGGAGAAATAGTAACATCCAATCTGGGTCTAAAATTAAGAGAAGGATTTCAGTAGGTATTGTTGGAGGTTAGTAAGTCTGTGTGAATGGAGAAACAGGGAGAAGACGAGGTGAATCATGGAACTTCAAATAGCCTCCTCTGGATAGAAACTAGAGTGTGCTAACAACAGAATTGTGAACTAATGCTGCAAAGGTAGATGAAATCACATCATGGAATGCCAGGAAGGCCATGCTAAGGAATTTGTATTTTATCTTGTAAGCTTTGGGTCAACTTTTGAGCTGATTAAAGTAGGATTGTTTTTGTTTTGTTTTCTTTTAATATTTCCAAAGATTACATAGAATTTTACACATTGTAATACGAGATTTAAAAACTATCTCTTGGATTTCAGGAACTGATTAAAGAATAATTTTGTGGTTTTTTTTTTTTGAGAAATGATTCATCCTCTGGGACACCAAAACAGGTATAAAACTTGAAGACTCCAAAGAAAGGGCTGTATTTCAAATTTATATTTAGGACTAGAGCAATGACATTTAAAATAATAACATACTTTTTAAAGTATTAGGTACTATTTAAAATATTTGTGATTAGGTACTGTTACTATTTAGGTACATTTATAAAACTTTAAAATACTGCTTCAAAGCACCAAATAGAGCCAGTATGACAAAATTAATCATAGCATCACAAATTTAGAGCTCAGAATTCTTCTAATCCAGAAGTGTCCATTAAATTGTGAGTATATTAAAGACAGGTACTGTCTTCTGTCACCTTTTGTGTATCTAGTGTTTAGCATAATTTCTGGAACATTCTAGCAGTTTAATAAAGGTTGATTGATTGTCAACATAATATAATTTGAGAATATTTAGCAAAATAAATAAAACACAATATAAAGTTGAAAAAAAATATTGCTTCAAGCCTTCACGGTTTTTGAAACGTATTTTTGAGCACAAAACCATTTCCAGTAAATGAACCACATATTCCTTGGAGAAGATAAAAATTGATTAAATGACTAGCTTTGTAGGCTTTTTTTTTGTTCTTTCTTTCAACTCTCCATCCACTCCATGGAGTCAGGTACCATCATTTTGGAAATGTGTATCATAAATACCAAGTTGAAAGTGTCCTAGGAACCATGTTGTTTAACTTCCTCTCTTTACAGATGGACGTTAAGGGATTTGTCCTCAATCAGAGCAGTAAGCATAAGAGGCAGAATCTGAATATAGACCCTTTGACTCTTTGGACATTACCCATTCTATTGTACTAACCCATCTTTTGAAGCCCATTACAAATGTCATCTCCTCCAAGAAGCTTTCCCCAATTCCTACTGTCAATCCTTAATCATCAAGTATTTATTAATACCTTATTATGTGCCAGGCACTGTATGCCTATTAATGCACATACAAAGAATGAAATAATCCTCACTTCCAAGGAGTTTGTATTATACTGGAGAGGGACAGGAAAATTTATATGTGTGAGTGTGTGTATGTGCATAGCATAAATATAGTGATTAAACATAGAAATACAAAGTAGTTAACATACAAATTTCACAATAAACAGATATATACACAGGAAACACTTCTAAGAAGATGTCTAAACTATCTTATGATAGAAATGACAAGTGTTGGCAACTGATCAGATATGTGGAGTGAAGGGCAGTTTGGAATCAAGGCTAATACATACATCAATTTGGTTTTGCCTACCATGAAGCAGGCATCCCTGCCTGGCAAGAAACAACATTGCTACCAGCCACAAGGTTGGATTTTGAGGGAGGACCATGAAAAGTCTTATCACTTTCTTCCGTTGGCCTGTCTCTAATCACCGATACTCTACTTTGATTTATTCCTTAGTGGTTAGCACACTCCTACCCCTTCTGAGTCTCTGGCTGCTGAAGTAAAAAACTCCATTCTCTATCCTCAGTTTTTCCTGCACCCTCATTCCCATCCCTATCAGTGCTTCCCCAAAATATCTTACCCCAGGTCTTTGCACATCTTATTCTATGCTCTCTGGAATGTTCAGTCCATAATTAATGAACCTAATTTTATTTTAAACCTTTTCCTTTTTTCCTCCTTTCACTTTTTGGTATTCACAAATCTGGTGCCCTTTTGATGAGCCTGCACTCTTGACTTCCTTTCCAGACCTGGTTGCACTTTTCATTCATACTCCTTCCTGGTCACAATGAGCAAGTTGGGATATTTCTTGCTCTCCAGTACCACTTCCAGATTCTTTATCTGATAATTTTATCATGTAATCTTTCCTTTGATCCTGTAGCTCCTATATGACCCACAGTCCATCTAATCCCTGATTATTTCCCAGGCCACCACTGATGCACTGGCCACACTTTGTCCTTTGTGCATCAGTTCAACTCTGCATTTTCCTATACAATTTATCTATCTATCTATCTGTCTATCTATCTATCTATCTGAGGCAGTTGGGATTAAGAGACTTGCCTAGGGTCATACAGCTAGAAAGTGTTAAGTGTCTGAGACCAGATTTGAACTCAGGTCCTACCTGACTTCAAGGCTGGTTCTCTATCCACTAAGCCACCTAGCTACCCCTTTCCTATAACTTTAAACACTTGCCATACTGTTGTTTTTCCAGGCATACTTAGCCAAAATCCAACTTTGAATTATACTAACCTCATCTGCTACTTTTGCTCCTATTCATATGCTACTGCCTGATAAAGTCATAAAATGACTAATAAAGTCATGAAACAGTCCACTACAAATTTATGCTACATAATTTCAACTGAGTCCTCATGGCAGCAAGTAGTTCTTTTCCAGTCAATTGTCTATCCACTTACCATAGGGGATATTCCAACCTTTTCATCTCTCCTCAAGCCTTCAATGGCATTATTTCCTTTCTGTCAGCCAAGGACCTTGTCTCATACTTCATTGAAAAAATGAGACCATTCACTAAAATCTCATTTTTTCTTTCTCATCTCACAACACTAAAATGTTTTTCTCCACTATTTTCTCCATCCCTGTCTCACATGAAGAGGTTCCTTTTCTCCCTGCCAAGGCAAACACTCACCTTGATATCACCCTATCCCCATTTCTTATATCCACTTTCTCTAGCCTTCATTCCCAGTTTGTTGGTTCTTCCCACTATCACTATTGGTTTTTTCTCTGCTGCCTGTAAACGAGCCTGCATTTCCTCATCCTTCAAAAACAACTCACATTCTACCATCCCAACAAGCTGTCATCCAACATTATCTTTTCAACCAAACTCTTTGAGAAAGCTGTATATAGTAAATGCCTCTATCTCCTCTCTTCTCACTTGCTTCTTCCACCTTTTGCTCTCTGACTTCTAATCTCATCATTCAATTGAAACTGTTCTCTCCGATGCCAGATATGATGGCCATTTTATCCCCAGTCTTCTTCCTTCTTGACTTCTCTTAAACCTTTGACTATCAATTCCCTCCTCTTGGATACTTTATCTTCTTTATATTTTTGTGACCCTACTCTTTGCTGGTTCTCTTCCTTCTATCCTTTCTCCCTTGTGAGATCTTCAGGTTATACTTACTAAAAATGTTCCTTAAGGCTCCGTATTCTTCTTCCCTATACCCTCTAGTTTGACAATCTCATCAACTTCTATGAATTCAGTTATCATCTCTTTTAAAGGTAATTCCCAAATCTATCCACCCCTTAGCTTTCTTCTGAACTCATTTTTTATCAGCAACTACTTTTTGGATATCTAAAATTGGATGTGTAGCTTCCTAGGGCCTTAACCCCACAATTTCAGTTCAATTCACCAAACACTTATTAAGAATCTTCTCCTGTTAGGCTAGGTGGTTGGCCATAGTCCCTGAAATCCAGAACCTTATATTCTCACAATTAACATTTGATACCTCAGGTGATAGTGAATAATAAATAAAATGAATTTAGCAGAAAGAATAATTTCCTGCCTCCCTTACCTATTTAATCATTATACTTTTCAGGATCCTGAATTAGGTACCAAGGAAAAAAAGATGAACAAGTTAGGGTTCCTGAGTCTTCACCAAATTTCAAATTTCTCAAATTACAAAGAAAGGAGTGTCATGACAGGTAACCATAATGACCTGAGACCTAACATTTTGAGCAGTGGATGAGTTAAAGTTTAGGGGTTTGTTAAACCCAAAAATAATTTTGAGGGAACTGTCTGAATTGGATTAAATGATTACAGACATTTTAAGTTAGAAGATATCTTCACTCTTGTGTTTAGGTAAAAATACTGCAATACTTTAAAAGCTACGTTTTTTGTCAGCCTTGGAGTTCCTCTACTAATAACAGCCAGGTCTGGATATTCCTACTCCCAAATTCTTGTTAATGAAAATATTTGCAAAAAAAAAAGCTAAATGTCAGTAATTCCACATATAAACTATTGGAGTGGATAGATGATGATTCTTTAAAGTTAGGGGGTTGATACTACATACCCTGAGTAGCTCTAATGAAAGATCATATGGCAAGTGGAACTAAAAAGTTCAGAAGGACTTATCAAAGTGCAATTAAAGTATGCCCAGGATGATTTTCTAACAACTGTTCTGTCAAAGGTCGTGTGAGAGAAGCAAAATAGGAACACAGGCAAATAAATATTTAAACTCAAGTGACTGGTATTTAAAGAGTGTTCTTTTTAGCTGAGATTCTCCAACATGAAATGAAAACCTCTGGGAAAAACTGAAGCATATTAAGCAGTAGAAAAGATGTAGGGCAAAATAAAGCAGACTAGAAATCATCATTAACTTACGATAGTACTTAAAAGTATGGCTATAAAAATTAAACAGGAGACAATTGTTTCATGCAAACTAAGAACATATATTTAGTTAAATGGCTCAAATGGAAAAATCCAGTGTTTTCAAAATTTTAAGCAAGTGCTGCTAAAATCTCTTGAAAAAAGAAGACAGAAAAGGACACACTGAGCATCAAACAACCAATCCAGCTTGCATTTGTGCAATGCACTATGTTAATGGATATTCAATTCTTAAAGAAGTGCCCCATGTCAGCCCTTTTTGTAGTGGCTAGAAACTGGAAACTGAAGGGATGCCCATCAATTGGAGAGTGGCTGAATAAATTATGGTATATGAATGTTATGGAATATTATTGTTCTGTAAGAAACGACCAGCAGGACGATTTCAGAGGCCTGGAGAGACTTGCATGAACTGATGCTGAGTGAAACGAGCAGAACCAGGAGATCATCATGCACAGCAACAACAGTATTACATGATGATCAATTCTGATGGACATGGCTCTCTGCAATAAAGAATTGTCTCAAACCAGTTCCAGTTTTTCACTGAAGAAAACCATATACACCCAGAAAGAGGGACATGAAATATGGACCACAACGTAACATTTTCATGATCTCTATTGACATTTGCTTGCATTGTGTTGCCTTTCTCTGATTCTTTTTTTTTTCTTGTAGATAGGATTTTTCTTGCATAACTTCTCAAGCATTTCAACATTATTAACATGTAGTGGACTTCCTGCCATCTGGGGGAGGGGAGGGGACTGGGGGTAAAATTTGTATTGGAAAGCTTTGTAAAGATCAAGGTTGGGGAACTACCCATACATATGTTATACAAATAAAAAGCTTAAAAAATTAAAAAAAAATAAAAAAAAATTTATAAGAATTCAAGCCATTCTCCAATTGATATGGTCAAAGGATATAAGCAGACAATTTTCAGATGAAATTGAAATCATTTCTAGTCATATGAAAAGGTGCTCTAAATCACTATTGATTAGAGAAATGCAAATTAAAAGAACTCTTGGGTACCACTACACACCTCTGATTGGCTAAAATGACAGGAAAAAATAATGACAAATGTTGGAAGGGATGTGGGAACACTGGGACACTAATACATTGTTAGTGGAGTTATGAACTGATGCAACCACTCTAGAGAGCAATTTGGAACTATGCCCAAAGGGGCTATCAAATTATGCATACCCTTTGATCCAGCAGTGTTTCTACTGGGTTTGTATTCTAAAGAGATCTTAAAGGATCTCTTTTGCATGTACACATGTGCAAAAATTGTTTGTGGCAGCCCATTTTGTAGTGACAAGGAACTAGAAACTAAGTGGATGCCCATCAATTGGAAAATGGCTGAATAAGTTATGGTATATGAATGTTATAGAATATTATTGTTCTGTAAGAAACGACCAGCAGGATGATTTTGGAGAGCCCTGGAGAGACTTGCATGGACTGATGCTGAGCAAAGTGAGCAGAACCAGGAGATCATTGTATATAGCAACAAGACTATATGAAGATCAATTCTGATGGACATGGCTCTTTTCAACAATGAGATAATTCAGACCAATTCCAATGATCTTGTGATGAAGAGAGCCATCTACACCCAGAAAGAGGAAACTGAGTGTGGATCACAACAAAACATTTTCACTCATTTTGCTGTTTGCTTACATTTTATTTTCTTTTTCATTTTCTTTCATTTTTGATCTGATTTTTCATACAGCAAGATAATTGTATAAATATGTATGCATATATTGGATTTAACATATATTTCGACCATGTTTAACATAAATTGGATTACTTGCCGTCTAGGGGAGGAGGTAGGGGAAAGGGAGGGAAAAATTGGAACACAAGGTTTTGCAAAGGTCAATGTTGAAACATTATCCATGCATATGTTTTGAAAATAAAAAGCATTTAAAAGAAAAAAAGAAGAAGAAGTGCCCCATGTAATTAGAAAACTCCTCTTTGGTCAGAAATTTTAAATATAGGTCAAATTTTTTTTTGATAACATTTACAAAGTATCAGTCTAAGAACTTCTTTGTTCAGGGAAAATTGCCAGTTAGGTAATTGTTAATTAAGTCTGGCTTCATGGGGTAACTACCTAAGTTGCAGAGTGGATAGAGTGCTAGGCTTGGAATCTGGAAGACTAGAACTCAAAACTTGCTTCAGAAATTTTCTAGGTCTATAAAATAAAGCTGTTGGACTCCATGACCTCCTTTGGGGTCTAAATCTGGGATCTTACGATCTACAGGTTAACATGAATTAGATATATGCTATAAATTGTCAAATACAACAGGTACTACAGTTTGATAATTAGCAAAAATTCTAACCTCTATTCTTATGGTCACCAGTCAGACAACAAGTATTATTAGGTACTTACATTGTGCCGGGCAGAGTGCCAGCCACTACGGGTACAAAAAAGGGGCAAAAGCAATCCATGCCATTAATGAATCTCATTCTATTGAGAGAAACAACATTCAACTGACCTTTGAAGGAAGCCAGAAGGTCAGAAATGAGGAAGTAGCCCATTCCAGCTATGGGAATAACTAATTTAAAAAGCAAACACTTGGGAGATGAAATATCTTGTATGGCAAATAGTAAGAATGACTATGTTGCTGGATCCAGAGTGCATAAAAGGGAGTAAAATGTATGAGTGAAACTGCAAGAGGTTTCCAGGTTGTGAAACATTTTAAATGACAAATAGTGGGATCCTAGAGGGAATAGTGAGTCATTGAATTTACTAAGGGGACAGCATGGTCAGACTTATACCTTAGGAAAATCACTTAGGCAACTGAATAGAGGATAGATTGGAATGAAATGAAAACTGAAGCAGGAAAACATATTAAAATAGTCTAGATGTGTGAGGTGATGATATGCTGGAAGAGGGTAGGGGCTATATGACTTGAGAGAAGGCAACATTCAGAATATATATTGTTAAGGTGGAAATGCTGAGAGTTGGCATCAGATTCTATGTATGTAATGCCTTCAAAGGAGGAATCCAGGATGACACTGAGAATGGGAGCCTGAGGAATCAAGAAGATGGCATTGCCCTTGACAGGTATGTGAGAATTTAGAAAAGGGTAGGATTTGTGGGGAGGAAAGATAATAAGTTAAAGGAAACAAGCAAAGAATCCTTTCTCAAAGCAAAGTGTCTTTTAAAAATAGGAATCTTATTATGGAATATTATTGTTCTGTAAGAAATGACCAGCAAGATGATTTCAGAGAGGCCTGGAGAGACTTACATGAACTGATGCTGAGTGAAATGAGCAGAACCAGGAGATCATTATACACAGCAACAACAGTACTATATGACGATCAATTCTGATGGACATGGCTCCCTTCAACAATGAAATGTTTCAAACCACCTCCAATTGTTCACTGAAGAAAGCCATATACACCCAGAGAGAGGGATGTGAAATGTGGACCACAACATAACATTCTCATACTCCTTGACTGATGTTTGCTTTCATTGTGTTTCCTTTATCTGATATATCTTTTGTGTAGATATGATTTTTCTTGCACAACAATGACAAGTTTGGAAATATGTATACATATATTCGATTTACCAATATTTTAACATAATTAACATGTAGTGGATATCCTGCCATCTAGGGGAGGGGTGGGGAGTTGGGGGAAAAATTTGTAACGGAAAGCTATGTAAGGGTTATTGTTGAAGAATTACCCACACATATGTTATGCAAATAAAATTAAAAAAATAAAATTAAAAAAAATTATGTACATTAACTGATATTTCCTTGACGATAGGGATTATCTTTTACCTTTCTTTTATTTCTAGTCCTTAGCATAATGTCTGGTGCAAAGGAGGTGATTAATAAAATGTTTATTGACTCACTGATCTGTGGTATAACTATCACATAGAGAAGATTGAGTTAAATTAATATTATTTATTACAAAATCCTGGCTTTTAAGCGGCATACTTTTTATCATTAGGCCTATGACTATGATGAAATATGGACAAAAGTTTAAAAGATGTACAATAAAAGGATACTGCTGACCTGCAAAAAAAAAAATAGGAATCTTTATTCTTTATATTTTCTCTAAGTTCTAATGGTCTCAAAATGGGGGTGCTTACTCCCCAGAAGGTTTTACAATTTTTTAACCGCTTTACTTTATTATTTTAAGTGAACTTTAAAAACACTCACCATATTGATGACTACTATAAATATTGAATATTTATCAAATGTTTTACATTCTACTTTGCTCTGATTATTTCCTTCCCCTCCCCCCTTTGGAATACTGATTTCACTGGTATGAGGAACTTTTTTTTTTTTAACTGAAGCAATTGGTGTTAAGTGACTTACCCAGGGTCACACAGCTAGGAAACATTAAGTATTAAGTGTCTGAGATCAAATTTGAACTCAGGTCTTCCTGACTTTAGGGCTAGTGCTTTATCCACTGCGCAACCTAGCTGCCCCCGCTATGAGGAATTTTTTTTTTTAAGAGTAATTTCAGTTTAATGATGGGGTGAAAAGCTAGATTACATAGAGTTTAAAAGAGAGTGAGAAGTGAAATAAAGGTAAACTGTGAATGGAATTTTCTTTTTTTTTCTTTTTTTTTTAATTAAAGCTTTTTATTTGCAAAACATATGCATAGGTAATTTTTCAGCATTGACCCTTGCAAAGTTTTCTGTTACAAATTTTTCCCTCCTATCCCCCACCCCCTCCCCAGATGTCAGGAAGTCTAATACATGTTAATTGTGTTAAAATAGTTGACAGATCGAATATGTGTATATATATTTATACAGTTATCTTGCTATACAGGAAAAAAAACAAAACAAAACAAAAACCTGAGAAGGAGAACATAATGTAAGCAAACATCGATAGAGAGTATGAAAATGCTATGTTGTGGTCCAGACTCAGATCCCACAGGCCTCTCTCTGGGTGTATATGGCTTTCTTCATCGCTGAACAATAGGAATTAGTTTGAAACATCTCATTGTTGAAGAGAGCCATTCAGAATTGATCATCATATAGACTTACTGTTGTCATGTACAATGATCTCCTGGTTCTGCTGATTTCACTCAGCATCAGTTCATGCAAGTCTCTCCAGGACTCTCTGAAATCATCCTGCTGGTCGTTTCTTACAGAGCAATAATATTCCATAACATTCATATACCATAATTTATTCAGCCATTCTCCAATTGATGGGCATCCACTA
>JAJPUD010017557.1:0-30989 GCA_023553655.1 Myrmecobius fasciatus
TAATGTCTAGGCTCTTTTTTTCATCATGATTTTCAGGAAGTCCAATAATCCTTAGATTGTCTTTCCTAGATCTATTTTCCAGGTCAGTTGTTTTCCCAAGTAAGATATTTTACATTTTCTTCTATTTTTTTCATTTTTTTGATTTTGCTTGACTGATTCTTGATGTCTCATTGAGTCATTCATTTCCATTTGTTCAGTTCTGATTTTTAGTGAATTATTTTCTTCACTTACTTTTTTTTTTTACTTCTTTTTGTATTTGTTCAATTGAATTTTTGCATGAGTTGTTTTGTTTATGGATTTTTTTTTCCATTTCACACATTCTGTTTTTAAAGAGTTATTTTCTTTTTCCATTGCACAAATTCTTTTTTTTTCATGGGGTTGTTTTCTTTTTTCATTTCACAAATTCTGTTTTCAGGGAGTTATTTTCTTTTTCCATTTTGTTAGATTTTTTTTAAGGATTTATATGCTTTTTCTATTTCACTAAGTCTCTTTTGTAATGAATTTTCTTCAGATAATTTCTGTGTTTCCTTTCCCAAACCCTCTTGTAAAGTTCTCATTTCCTTTCCCCATTTTTCTTCTAGTTCTCTTTTAATATCTTTTATAATTTCTTCTAGGAGAGTCTTGTGTGATGAGGACCAATTTATATCACCCTTTGCGGCTTTATCTGGAGATGATCTGCTTTTATTCTCCTCAGAGTTTGAAATCTGTTCTCTTTCACCATAAAAACTGTCTATGGTTAGAGTTCTTTTTTGCTTTTTTACTCATTTTTTAAAAGTTGAGATCTGCTTTTAGGGCAAGGGAGATTGTCCAAGCTCTCTCTAAAAGCAGCAGTGGCTCTGCTGTCTGACTTCCAGTGCTAGGTGGATGTGGCCCAGTTCTGTGAAATTCTGGCATTTTGGGTTTCACTATTTGCCTTTTGTATTTGTTTTGAAAGTTTTATAAGTTTTCTGGTGATCTACTGGATGGCATCCAGGGCAGAGTAGCCAACACTGCTATTGATTCCTCTCCATAGATTCTCTAGTGGACATGAATCAGGCCACACCACCTTTGGTCTGCTCTGCCTGAACTTGGCATCGGTGCTTGGCCTGCTTGTGCTTGGCCCATCTCCCTGCATGTCCAATTGAAACAAAATTTTTCTTGAGAGCTTGGAAATTATCTTCTGCTGGTAATTTGTTACACTGCCAATATTTGTGGGTTCTGCCAATCCAGAACTAATTTAGAGGCTGGATTTGCTGATTGGTCTGAGGGTTGTGGGAAAAGGTTAAAGAAACATCTGTCTGCTCTGCCCCTCAATCCTGTTAATTTAAAAACAAATAAAATCTATTATTATCTGCAAATTGGGCTTTTTTTATTTCCAGTCACTTTTTCTTCTCCCCAGAGCATCATTTCAGATGAAAAATGAGATCTTGCATACCTTTGTCTTCCTTCTTCACTTTATCATTCTGTTTTGTCTCTTGCCTTAGCAGAAATTTCATTTCCTGATTGATACTTTTCTAGTGCTATTAATCCTGCACTTTGTAGATTTACCTGGAATGCAGTTTAATCTGAGTAAATTGGGTATTTATATCATGGAAATATACAAAATATAACATAGAAAAACATTACAAAATTTATGGGATGAGATCAAAGCTGTACTTACAGAAAATTTTATGTCTCTAAATAAACATGTCAGCCAAACACAGAAAGAGCATATTAGTGATTGGCTCATGAAATTTAAAAAAAAAGAAAAGCAAAAATAAGAACAATTAAAAAATCCCTAAATATATGACAAAATGGAAATCCTAAAAATTAAAGGAAAGATTAATAAAATTGAAAGTAAAAAAATCATTGAATGAATAAAAGTAGGAACTAGGGGATTTTTTTTTTGGAGGGTGGGGGTGGGAAAAATGCATAAACCATTGACCAATTTGATTAAAAAATTTTTTTAATCCAAACTGAGAATTGTAAATGTACCACAAATGAAGAAGAGATTAAAGCCATTAATAGGAGTAATTTTGCCCAATTATATACCAGAAAAATGGAAAACCTATGTGAAATGAATAAAAATTCCCAAAATATAAAATGCTTATCATCACAAAAGAGTAAATAGAAGACTTAAATACCTCTATCTTAGTAAAACAAAGCAAGCAAGTCATTAATGAACTCCATGACAAAAAAAATGTCCTAGTAATAGAATGGTTTTGCAAGAAAATTTTCCTTTTATTTAAGGATCATGCTTCCAATACTATTTTTTTAATAAAGCTTTTTATTTGCATAACACATGTATGGGTAGTTCTTCAATATCATAAAAATAAAGACAAATCTGAACAATTACAGGAATTTGTTCATAAACTGGTCACATGAATATAATAAAAATCTCCTGACAGTATTTACTTATTTAGTGTCATAGTAATCCAAATACTAAAGAATTATTTTATAGAGGTAAAAAAAATAGTAACATAATTCAACAAAAAATGGTAAAGAATATCAAGAGAATCAATGAAAGAAAAGTTAAGGAAGGAACTCTAGCAGTTACAGATTTCAAATCACACACCACAAAGTTATAAAGATCCATACAATGTGGTGCTGCCTAAGAAATAGAGTAGTGAATCAGTAAAATAGATTAGTTACCCAATACACAATAAGAAATGACCATAGTAATGTAATGTTTGATAAATGCAGATATTCAAGTTGCAGTAAGAGTTCACAAAAATTTCTGGGAAACCTGGAAAGCACTTTGGCAGAAATTTGTCATAGACTACATGTCAAATTATATACTACAATGATGTCAAGGGATAAATGATTTATTCATAAATGGCATTATCATAAGTAAATTAGAAGTGCATGGAAAATATACCTATTAGATATATGGATAAGGGAAGACTTCATGACAAATGAGAGGTAGAGGGATAGGTTTTATGTAAATAAAACTAATCCAGCCAAAATTTGAAGAAAAATAGGAAACTAAGGAGAAAGTCCTTATTTCTCAAATATTTAGGGAAATAAGCCAAATTTACATATCAACATTTATTTTTCAGAAGAAGACAAAGTTATCAATAGTCACATGGGAAAAAGTGCTCTAAATTACTACTTATTAGAAAATGCAAATTAAAAGAATTCTGAGATACCATTTCACATCCATCCTTAAATGATGACAGAAAGGGAAGATGGCAAATGCTAAAGGGGATTGCAACAAATGAGATGCTAAGGTATTGTGGTGGAGATGTGAACTAATTCAGGTGTAAACAATTTAGAACTGTGCCAAAAGGCTACAAAACAGTGCATATGATTTAACCAGTACTACTAATGGAAGGAATTATTTTAAAAAGAATCTATTTGTCAAAGATATTTATAGAGGCTGACTTTGTTTTGGTAAATAATTTGGTAAATAATAAAATTTGGTAAATAAAAAATCAAAGCAAGTCCATCAACTGGGGCATGACTGAACAAATTATGTTATGATTCTTATGGAATCTTATTGTTATATAAGAACAGGATAAACATGATGGCTTGAGGAAAAATATACTTGGCAGACATATATGAAATGAAGCAAACTGAAATGAGCCAAAGCAGGAGAACATTGATTATAGTACCAGTAACATTGCATGTATGATCAACTGTGAAATGCTTCCCTACTCTGATTAACACAATGATTCAAAACAGTTCCAAAAGGCCCATGATGAAAAATACTCTAGAAATAAAACTGATATACTCTGAATGCAGATTGAAGCATATCCACTTTTTAAAACTTTATCTTTATTTTATTCGTGATTTCTTTTGTGATATAGAAATAATTTCGCATAACTTCACATATGTAGTTGATATTTAATTGCTCAACTTCTCTGTGAAGAAGGATTGAGAGAATTTAGAACTCTATTCATTTTTTATAAAAATAGTTGCTTATTTTTTTCTTTTACCTATAATTGGGGACTGTTTCGTGAATTAAACATTTTTAATTAAAGAAATACGGTTTCTTTTAAAAAGTTTTGCCCAATAAATTTTGGCATTTTCCAAGAATGGGTTTTGAAGAAACAGCAAAAATATAATGTCAGCAGGATATTGATAAGCTAGGAGGAAGTGGGATAAATAAATATTATCAAATTCAAATAATGGATTTGGAGTCAGAATACCATGGTTTCAATATTCAATAACTTTTTTTTTTTTGTGATTTTGGGTAACTTGATTTCTAGGTCTGTTTGTTTATCTAGAGCATTCAGTTTTGATTCCTGAATTTCTTTCCACTTCTAAGTCTTTGATCTTCTGATTTTCAGTTAGAGTATGGTTACCTGTGCAAATGGACCCATGTCAGCAGTGCCAATAGTGTCAACTTAGAATCATGACTGGTTAATTTTTTAATATATAGGTATAATTTTTATTTATTATTATTTATATATATATATATATTATTTATTATCATGAAGAACCTATGGTGATTCAGTGATAATTTGCCATTTAGAAAATCAAAAATTTGCAATATGTCTCAATCTTAGAGAGTATACTCATAATTTAATTGACCTGACTAATAAGCATATTGCCTGGAAAATGTTAGAAGAACTATTTGAAAAATACCATTTAAACCTATGACTCAATAGTCAAGTCTCCAGTTGCTTTTTCGAATTTGTGAATTATACATAGGGAATGTTATGATTTGAGCATCAACTATAGTTATTATTTTGAAGATCACAATCCTTTCCCATTATCATTTTTTTTTTTTTTTGTTGCTTTCAGTGTTGTCTCCTTTTGTGCATCTAGAAATAAATTGCTTCATGGCGTGTCTGTTTTTTACTGTTGTCCTTTGATTCTTTATTTGCTTAACTCACACACACACATATTGTATGAGGTATTTGGAAAGCAAATAATTTATTCAAATATTGTTTTCTGTGCATTTGCATTCCTACTTGATTATTCTTTCTTTTTTTTTCCTCTTTGGTGAAACGCCAACACCAATATAGATACACTTTTTTTTTTCCTACTATGACATCTCAATTATAAATTCTGCTCTCACATTTTTTTCTTTCTTTTCTAAATCATTCTTTGTTCTTTTGGAAATCTTCATGTTCTTCTATCTTGTCACTTGTTGATTCAATTTCTTTGATTGTGCAATATCTATTCATTGATGTTAGAACTTTTTTATTGTAATTGGAGGCCATATTCCCTTGTATTAATAATATATCCCCTCTTGGTTTATACTTGTGCTCAAGATCTTTTCTTTTTCTTCCTCCTGATATTTTTGGTTCCTGGGCTTTTTTCCCTTTATATTTTCTCTTACTTTCTGATCCCTTCCTCTTTGAGAGTGTTTTCTCTGGAGGTTGAATCTCAAACCCTTGTTCCAGGCTGGCAATTCATAATTCATCAACCTCAGTCATTGTCCCAAGTTACTTTTGAGAGGACAGAGCTGATGCTTACCAATGCTGTGCTCTTCTCTCAGGAAAGTAGAGTGAGTGACACATATCCTGATAGAGTCAAGTCGCTCCGATTTCCTTTTCAAGAGTTGTCTGAAAGAGTTCTGTTAAAATATAGAGTGTGATGCTCTGTTACTGTTCCTGCCTTCTCATTTTCCAAAGCATCAAGAGGAGAGGAATATAGAATTCAGTTTTGTTGCATGCTAGCATAGTGTCTGTAAAATGCTACTTCTGGAATGGTAGAAATAGAGGTGCTGAGTGCCTTAGGGACTTGAGGGTAATATTTTGTTTTGTTCATTGAATTATCTTATTTGGGTCCTTAATGTCTTTTTCAACTCAATAGATTATGAAATATTTGAGGGGAAGGACTGTCTTTTGATTCTTTTTTTTTTTTGTCTCCAGTGCTTAGCACAGTGCTTAAAACATAGTAGGCACTTAATAAATGTTTATTGACAAACTAACTAGATGATTGAGATAGTAGAAATTGCTTTATCTCTTGTGTCCAGTTCATAATGGTGAGGTCCTGGATGACTGTGTGTGGTTGGCAGAGAAAGACTGAAGTATTATCCTGGGGCAAACAGGGAAAGACAATGATGGGAAACAGTTTTGCCTTATAGCCCCACTTTGCTGTGTCCAGCCAAGAAAGCCAAGTTATGTCAAACTCCTGAGTTCTACCCTCTTGTGGAAGCTGTGGATAGCCCATCTATGACCTGTCAGAAATCCATGTCCCTGAGGTTAAATTTGTCTTATAAATCTGCTTATTTTTTCTTCTTTGTTGGATTCCCTTGGGTCAGTCCCCCATGATATTCTGCCTCATGGTATCTTTTCCTTCATGTTTTCCCTCTGCCATGTGGTTTCTCTCCTCTCAAACCCCACTATTCCTTATGGTGTCAGTCTCCTCCTTACAGCTAAGTAATTCTTTTAGGGTGCTAAATTACTTTTAGGATTTAGCCTGCCAGTTTAGGGCATGTCCCAACTTCATAAGGTATTTATTTTTTTCTTTTTCTCCTAGTTAATTGTGAGTTCTTCTAAATAAATTATTTTTTCATCATTAATTATTAAAATCCCTTTCTTTGCTAGCTATGTTCTCCCAGTTCATTTCCTGTTTACCATTTCTGGCATCTATTGTATCCCTTCATTTTGTCTGTAACTTCTTCTAAATAAACATACCTTTTCCCAAAGACAATAGCCATTGTGAATTCTTCACACGACTGACCCCAACATTTGGTGCTTTTCCTAAATCACATCATTTGGTGCCACATTGTTTGCTACATCAGTCATATAAATATCTTAAAAAGGTTTAAAGTGCTGTGAGGATTCTAGAAAACATCTGATTTCCCATTTTGTTAGTGACATGCCCCCCAAATTTTTTTTCAATAAAAATAATTCTTTATTGGACTCAGTGTTTTTTAAATAATTAATGTGTGTGTGTGGTATAAAAAACTATCTCAATGATAGTAATAGCTATTCATGTGTATGTGCTCCTTTATTGCCAATCATCTTTCTCATAATCACCTCTTTAATTTGCATGTTCAGTTATTATTAAACTGCATTTTAAAGATGAGGAACAGAAGACTCTGAGATATTAAACGACTTATGGTCACACGGCTAGTAAGGATATTGATCTAACACAGATTTTGTCACACAGCTAGTAAGGATATTGATCTAACACAGATTTTGTTATGAAAATATTGAATTATTTACATTTTACTCTCCTTTGGTTCTAAAATGAGTGGGGCAGGGTAAGAAAGCAATTGAAAATGCAAATGTATGCACTCCACTGGAAGCACATTACTTGTATTTATGCTGCATCTCATTCTTGTCTGTAGATATCATTGAATCTAAAACATGGTTACATAACTAAAAAAAATTATACTTTGTAGGAAGAAAAAAAATCAGAAAAGTAAAGTTCAAGTCTATATGGGGCTTTGAAAGTTCTATGCCTTAAAGTTAATCACTATAACTTGTCGCTCTTGATCTACATCATTTTTTCCTTGTCATGAAAAGACCGAGGGGATCTAGGAACTGACATGCCTGGACTGACTAGTACCATCATCTACAGCAGCAGGTTTCCAGGGTTGAGAGGTGTCATCACCAGAAACCTTAACATGAGGAGAATAGGTTCAGGCAATTCAAAAACCAAGAGATTTCAGAGAATGAAATCTGACTGTATTCGTGCTTGTATTTGAAGTGTAGGAGCTTGAGGCATGCCAGTTGAAGTGAAGAGGTTTCAAACAAGAGCCTGAAGGAGTCTGGATTAGAAAATTGCATTAAAAATCAGAAGAAAGGGACTGCTGCATCTTGATCCTGAATGAAATGCAGAGACTAGAGGAAAGGAAACATCCTAGAGGGAGTAAAATTTCCTGTGAATTTAGGTTATAGAAAGAAGATAATTGGGAGAAGTTAAATTCATTTTGTATTCTGATTTTTTTTAATAAGAGATTTTCTTAAAGGGTTATCACTTTCAAAACCAAACACCTTTGCTTTCTCCCTTCCTCTCTCCTTCTTACCTTCCATCTTTCCTTCTTTCCCTTTCTTTTCTTCTCCTTCCTTCTTTCTCTTTCCTTTCTTTTTTCTCCCTTTCTCCCTTTTTTCTTCCCTCTTTGTTTTCTTCCTTTTTTCCTCTCTCCCTTCCCTTCTTCCTTCCTTTCTCCCTCCCTTCCCTTCTTCCTTTCTTCTTTTCTTCCTTCCTTCCTTTTTTTAACCAATTAAATTCAACAAACTTATTGATAACTTATTTTGGTACAGCAATAGATAATTAGTGATTATGAAAATGTATTTTGCAAGCATTTAATGGCAAGGAAGTTGTGAATGAGCAGATAAAGGAATGAGAAATGGGAGATTTTAAGTAAAATCCCACTTTAAATTTAAAAAAAGCAGAATATATAGTCTTGCTTCTTTTAAATAGAGCACATTTTGCACACTTTTTTCAGACTATAATCTGATATTACTTTAATAAAGATTGATTCTTTTAGAGTAAGAATATTGAATGGGATATCTGAGTCATTAAGCAATTTGAAAATTGGTTAAAAATAAAAGCTGCTTTCAGGATTGGTTTTGCTCCTAAAGTTAATTGAGGACTGTTTACAAAGTATCATTTGAAGGACAGTCTCTGGGTAGGCATTATAATTTAAAAACATTCAACTTAAAAGGCATATTTTAAGCTTCTGCTATAATGATTCCAGTTAAGCACTGGAAATTTGAAGATGAAAAGCAATACCCCTGCCCTCAAGGATCAGATAGTCGACTATGAGAAATTAGAAAGGAGAGTGCTATAAGAATAAAGGAAAAACTCAAAGTTTTCATGGAAAATGAGAATTGGTAGGATCAGATAAAATTGTAAGTACAAAGAGATCTAAGCTCAACTTTAAAGGAAAAGTAGTCATTTTTATAGGTGTTGATGCAGCAAGTGTTGGGCACTGGCTCCCCCTTACTTGCCATTAAGACTGGAAATTGAATTTTACATACCAGTGTGACACAATGAGGGATAAAAAAGAAAAAAAAAAACAATACCTAGAGATGTCCACCACTCTGACTCCATCCTTGTCTAAAACTACCCTGAGAATAGAATTATGCTATCTCCCCTCCTGCCTAAAAACCTCAATTAGAGCCCTTATCTATCCAAGAATGGTCATCTTCCCTTGTCTGACAAGGCCTGAACCCCAAAGTTGTAAATAATTCCCTTCTCCCTGTGCTCTCTCTAAAGAAAAGATAACAGCTGCAAAATGTTAGAGTAATTGCCTTCTTGACTTCTGTATCCTCCTATCAAACCCTAATTAACTAAAACCCTATATAGTTTCCCTGCCTCAGTTACTCAGTGCCAGAATGATTTGGACATGAATCCCATCAAATCAGGTAACCTAACTCTCCACATTAAAAGCTTAAAAACCAATCTCTGTTTTGCCTCAGTTTCTCTAGTATTACACAAGAATGCATTATCAGCATGGGTGACTGCATTTGTGAATGCACAGGTGTAAAGCTCATTAGATGAAAATTGGGGATTGCTACTAGTTTGGTTTGACTGAAATATATGAAGAGCAAGAAAGTGCAATTAAATTGGACAGGTAGGTTGAAGACAGATGATATTGAATCTTTAAATGCTAGCCTAAGGGTCTCTATTTTATCCTACATTTTGCTTTTTGCATTAGAAAGATTATTTTGACTGCTGCATGAAAAATGGATTAGAAAGGGAAGAAATTAGAGACATCAATATCAGTTAGGAGGCTATTACATTAATATATGTGAATGAGATGATGATAGTCTTTACTGGCCAAGTGGGTGGAGAAAAGGGAGAGATCTTGGACAGAGAAAATCAACTCATAAAAGATTCATTCTTTTAAATTAAATCATCTGAAGTAAATGCTTCTGGATGGATAACACATTAAGTTATTTTCATTCTTTACCACCTTAACACAGCTTAGTTTACTATATGTTAGCAGAAAAATATTTTCCTGATTGAACAGGGTTATGGGACAGGTATGGTTTGATAAGGGATGTGGGAATAGCCCTATAATGGATTAAATGGTTTAGTAGGAAAGACAGTTTTTGTGAGGTGCTGGGCAGACATGGAGCACGATAAGGGCACTGAGCTTCTGGGATAGAATAAATACTAAACCA
This sequence comes from Myrmecobius fasciatus, assembly GCA_023553655.1. NCBI lineage: Eukaryota > Metazoa > Chordata > Mammalia > Dasyuromorphia > Myrmecobiidae > Myrmecobius > Myrmecobius fasciatus. The sequence goes on from JAJPUD010017557.1 coordinate 9,999, forward strand.
AAAAAGGAAAAAAATATGTTAAAGGGAAAGAGGACTCCTGCAAAGTGGAACTTTATTAAGTTTCTATCTTAGCTGCTTTACATGTATGCATTTGTATTGCCTTGTTTCTGAGCTTAGAGACTCTCCATTTCCTAAACTGAGAGTGTTTGTCAGATGCCTCCTTTTTCATTTTCCCACTGCCTCTGTAAATATTGACTCTCTATTCATGTACACATCTTCACTTTGTTTTTTTTTTTTTCTGATGGAGTTTCCTAATATAGTACCTTACTTTTTTATAAAACTTAACAGCTACCAAGTGCTTATGCATAAAATCATCTGAACCTAAAAATAACACCATGAAGCACATAAATTAGGGAATATTTTTTTCCATATTAATAATGAAGGACTTAAGGCTCAGAGAGGTTACATATTTTAAGAACTAAAGTCAAGATTTACAACTGGGGTGTTGAACCATCATATGAAGGTCTCTTTCACTGCATTGTGTTTATCACAGTGCTTTATGTCTTTTACCTATTTCTTCTGCTCTCTGGACCTCACTCTAACCTTATAGTAAAGAAGTATAGTGATAATGGTTGTCATGAATACTGAATCTAACCAATGCTATTTTCATTATACAGATTAACTCTGATCTGAATAGAAACTTGTGAATAGGAGTTTTTATTGAGAAATTCACTAAAGATCCAACAGTAAAATACATTCAAGACTATGCACCAAGAGACAATAATATCCCTTCTAGATACAAATCTTCATTGTGTACTATTCATCTATAATGACAGATTATTGTGTATTCATTTACAATGAAAGTTTATTTATACTACAAATACATCCAGGTCTTCTTTTTCCTCCAAAAACACCAGACATATTTTACTTGACCTTTACAACTCATTCAAATTACTACACCATATTTTTTTTTCTCATTTTCATAGCTAGACTCTTAGAAAAAGATGTCTACTCTCTTTCCTTTCCCTTTCACTGCAATAGTCCAAGTAACAGCTAATGGATCCAATGCAAGAAATGATGAAAATGGGATAGATATGAAACATCCTGAATAAATAGACAAGTGATTGGACATTGAGGTCTGAGTCAGAATAAATAAAGTGCTTTGAGGTTTGGGAGCCTATATGACTAAGGATGATATTGCTATTTAATTGAAAGAAATGGGCAAATTAGAGAAGGGGTATATACACTTTTAAGAATAGCTCTTTTTCTTTAAAGCTTGGTTCATATGGCACATTCTATATCAGATCTTTGCTGATAGTCCAGTTCTATCCCCACTTCCAGAAGAAAGCGTTTCCTTTATAAAATTCCCTAGTGCCTATTTTGCATATGCTTAGATATTGTCTTCAAAAATAAAATGCAAATTCCTAAGGGCAGGGGCTATTACATTATTTTTTTTTGTATTTGAATCCCCAAGACCTGACCCAGTGCCTAGTACATAGTCGATGTTCCACAAATGCTTACTTTTTTGCTTCTTTGATTCTTTTTCTGTTTGTAGCCTTCATGTTTTTGACTATTTTTTCTTTGTGGGTACTCTTTCCTCAATTTCCATGACATTGGTTTCTTAATTTTCTTGCTCAGTTTCTTTTTTTATGGATCATCATCAATCTCCTATGTCCTAATTATGAAAAACTCCCAAGGCTCTGAACTGGTACCTGCACTGTCTCTAAATTTCTGTACTAATGATATCTTTGCTCCTATTGTTGTAATTTAGGAAAGCAATTCCTGATTTCTAAATGATGTATTTAGGATTTAGCACCAAATGATGAGATTGTTCACACCAAATTTTGGGGTTCAGTCCATATGAAGAATTCATACAATGGCCATTCTCTGTGGCAAAAAGGTAGGTTTGTTTAGGACCAGAGGTTACAGACAAAATGAAGAGATATTATAGACACCAGAATTGGTAAATATGAAATAGAGTTGGGAGATCACATAGTTAGCAAAGAAAAGGATCTTAACAATTAATAATGGAAAAGACAAGTTCCCTAGTGGAACACAATTAACCAGCAGAAAGGGAACCTCCCGTGAGGTTGGATTATGACTTAACTAACAGGCTAGAGGAATTTTAGCACCCATAGCTATAAGGAGAAAGACAACATGAAGCATAGTGAGATAGAGTGGGGTGGGAGAAGAAACATTAGGTATGGTGAGGGGATGAGATGAGAGAAACCTCATAGTATTGGGGAGAGGGGAGGAAAAAAGACACCATAAGGCAGAGTGTTATTGTGGGTTATAATCCAAAGGACTTCAGCAAAGATGGTGTGACATGGGCAGACTTAATAGGGGAAATTCAAACTTAGGGGTCTGCCATAACTCAGATTTCTGACTGGATATAGTAAAAAAAGGGCTGCCCATGACCTCCACAGAAGGTTGGAGCATGAAGCTAAACTTTTCCTGCCTTTTCCAGGGAGAAATTTCATCCATATTCCAGTTGCTCTCTGCCAACCACACTCAGTTACTCAGGATCACATCACTATGGGTTTAATGAACACCTTTATGCAGGAAAATTCCAAATCAATCTATCCTAGTCCTAACCTTCCTCCTGAACTCCAGTTCTACATTGTCAACAATTAGGTGGACATTTTCCTTTTAATGTACTTCAGGCCTCTCATAATCAATATGTCTGAACTATAATTGATCTTTCCTTCCACTCTCTAATGCACCCCTCCTCTAAACTTCCTAATTTTTGTGAAGGACAGACATCATTGTCCTTTTAGCCACACAGAATTAGAAGATCAAACTGCTTCTCTCACTCTCACTCACCCTTCTATCTCTATAAACAGTTATTCACAACTACTTCCTCAGACTCTCTCATATCCATGCCATTTTCTTCATTTCGTACGTGGCAAATATGAACTTTTTTCTGGACTACTATTCATACTTCTGGTCTCTTCTGTCTTTAATTTTCTACTTAGCTACCAAAATCTTCCAAACATCTGAACATTCCATTCTTTTGCACAAGTGTCATTGATGGTTCCCTATTGCTTCTAGGATAAAACACAAATTATTTGTCTTGGCATTTAAAAGAGTCTGCTATCAGCCTAATTTTCCAAACATCTAACATTCATGTTTTAAATAAATTTAAGGTTGTAGCCCAGGTAGTATAATTGTTATTTCCAAAACTTTTCTGTTTTATCAGCTACTTCCACTTACTTATACATGTAATATATTCTGCGTAACAAAATGTTTCCCCTCCTCATGTATGGCTCCTAGAATTCTTATTTACTCTTTCATTGCCATAATTATAGTGTTCTCAAAATATTCTATTCCCTAGAATATTACTAGCTCCTCCAGAGGAGGGACTTCTTTTATTTCTTTCATTTTGTCATTGGGTCCCCAGCACAAGCATACACAAATATACTCACATATATTATATGTTAAATAGAGACATATTTGTATACATACACACATATATATTCTTAATATTTAATAAATGCTTCTTTTTACCATTTGAAAACAAATGAGTGAGGTTGTTTATTTTTTTATCCTAAATCCTTAACCTCCAAATCAATTCAATTACGGATAAATATTTGTTTGGATTCTTTCTTCCTATTAAGTTTAGGATATTAGCAAAAGAATATACTAGCTTTTGAAATCCATACCTGTATTTGCTGTTGCCAGACTCCCCTCTAAGAAATATTGCACTCTGGAATGAATTCAAGATTCTCTTAGCTTATTTTCCTATTGAAGGAAGAAAACTGATTATCAGGTTAAATAATTGGAAAACTGCCTTAAGTGTTACTCCTTTTAATTAACAATTGGAGAAAAGATACAAAGAAATCCATAACTAAAATGACTTTTTTGCTAAGTTCATCGATGTCTGCCTGGATGATTGTTTTATGAAGGAGGATATGTCTTTTGTGATTAAGTCAGTTGTCAGATTTGCATTGATATGCAAAGTCTCATTTTGTATCTTGAGAAGATCAACCATCTGGTGTGAAAATTTATTCTGACAAAAAGTTCAAGAGAATAGCATGTGTAAGGTAAAATTATGTATATCTACATGGCTGATAATCAAGAAGGGAAACCAAGAATACATGCCTACTGAGTCAATAAAATAGAGAGCAACAGTAGCAAAAAAAGAGGATAAAGAAACTAACATATTTTGAAAATGTTAGTATTTTAAGACATAAAACCTGAACTTCAATTTTGGACTCGAGTCCGAGGTGCAAAAATGCCCTGAAGAAGCTGAAGATTTATAGGTAAATTTAAGGAAATGGTAGAGGAGAAAGAAAAGCTGAATCAATACTTATGGATTAAATAATGTGATGCTCTATAAATGAATCTATACTTTTAATTTTTTCTAGTGGGATCAAGATAGTTCAGTGGGAAATGCATGAATACGAAAGTTGAGACAGAATGGAGCTGGAAATTTCTTTTTTCAGGCCATAGATGAACAGATAAAGGATAATAATTTCTTTCAGCTATCAATAAAGGTGGGGCTATAAGAGAAGAGAATAAAAATGGAATGGCTAAGAGTATTAGGAACATTAGGAGGAACATCAGTAGGGTTTCAATACAGGAAGCAAAAGAAAAGGATAACATTAAAGAACATTTTTTATTGAATGTATATGAAGGGGAATGTTTTCTTGTGGTAAGACAGAAGGCTCTTATAATGGAGTTCATATTTGCACATTTAGATACCACCTTCTCTGAGCAAAGATTGAACCTAATAGGGCTATCATTCACTGTAGGAGTAGTCATACATGAACCTTTGAGAGGAGCAAGTAACTACCTCTTTGTTAGATGAGGGTAGAGATCAAGATAAAATTAGAGATTGTATAACTTGATTTTAAAAGCGGTAATTTATGATGAAGTAAGGCATAGGACTAAGTCTCAAAGATCACACATAGCAGCTCTGCTTAAGTTAAGTATTGCTTCCTTAATGAATTGATATTTCTAAGAATAAGGCACAACCTATTAAAAAGAAAGGAAAATGGAGTAAGTCCTACAATGGCAATAACATAAATATGGGATAGAAGAATCAATTCATATTTTATTTTCTAAGAATGAATGAGAGGAGAGGAAATAGAAGCAATTAGCGTAAACAGTTTTTTCAAGGTGTCTGAGAAACAGGAGAACGATATGCTATGCTGAATTAAAGGGATTTTTTTAATAGTATTTTTTCCCAATTACATGTCAAGATACTTTTTAGTATTCATTTTTACAAACATGAGTTCTGAATTTCCTCCCTTTTCTCCTCCCATTTCTGAAAATGATATGTGATTCAAAATAAGTTATATATATGCTATCAAGTAAAACATATTTCCATATTAATCAGTTGTGAAAGAAACATCAAAAGAAAAAAATGTGAAAAAGATATGCTTCAATCTGCATCCAGAGTCCATCAGTTCTTTATCTGTATATAGATAGCATTTTCTTTCATGATTCCTTTGTACTTGTCATAGATCATTATTTTGCTGAGAGGAGCTGAGTCATTCAGAATTATCATCACACATTGATACTGTGTACAATGTTTTCCTGATCCTGTTTATTCACTTTGCAACATTTTGTACAAGCCTTTCCAGATTGAGAGGATGATTCAAATGAAGTTTCTTTTTCTTTTTTTTTTAAAGAGTGAGGAATGCTTAAACATTGTTTAAGGAAAACAAAGGATGTAAAAGAGAGAGGGAGGGAAGGATGGACAAAGAGAGAGAGAGAGAGGATCCTCTCCTAGGTCCTTTTCTCTTTTCCTTCTCCTGATTATATACATACATACAAACACATACACATCTCTATGTATCTATCTGTCTATCTCTTTCTATCATCTATCTATAGAAACACATGAATATTTGTAATTTCATTTTAATATAATTGATTTCCTTTATAATCATATGTGTTTATTTTATAAATTTTCAAAATGTTATTCTAAGGAGGCATCCATAAGCTTAACCAAATGGCCAAAGGGGAATGGGAAAAAAATAAAAAAGACAAGGACTTCTGATCTACATTATTTCTCTTGGAAAGGATATCATCAACTCTCTTGGGTTTAACTATCATTTCAAAACACACACACACATATACATGCACATAAATGAATGAATCGTTTATGAAATATTTGCCATGTGCAAATTTACTTTGTGAAAAGTACAAATATTCATTATGGACAGCTAGGTAGCATAGAAAATAAAAGGCACGAAGAATCATCTTTCTAAGTTCAAATCTGGCTTCAGACACTTACTAATTAATACTATTAATAATAAAACAAGTCACATAAACCTGTATGTCTCAGTTCCTTCATTGTAAAATGATCTGAAGACAGAAATGGCAAACTACTCCAACATCTTTTCTAAGAAAACCCCACTGTTTGGGGTTTTCTTGGAAAAGATACTGGATCCAAAGCAATCCCAACAAACTTTGGACAGAAAATGCCATCTACATCCAGGAAAAGAACTATGGAAATTGAATGTAAATCAACACATGCTATGTTCACTTATTTTTTCCATTTTTTTTCTTCCTCTACCATCATTTTTCCCATTTGCTCTGATTTTTCTCTCCCAGCATGATTCATAAAGCAATGTGTAATAAAAATAAATAAACTAAATATTTTTAAAAAGGTAAAGATACTGGAGTGGTAAAACAGGACTCAATAATAGCAACAATGTGTTCTAAATCTTAGGGGTACAAATAGAAAAGAAAGACAATCATTGCCCTAAAGCAGATCCCATTCTAAGGAGGAAAGCAATAGAAAGTTTCAGTTGCAAATAAGATTGAAAAGTTCTATGGTTCTTTGGGTGCAATTTCAAAGGTGATGAAATGCCTTTTCTTTACTGATTTTATCAGTAAATTTTTGATATTGGACTATTTGACAGTTCTGATGATTTTGCATGGAAAAACCTAACAACATTATTTTTACAGTCTTAAAAGATGTATCTATAGCAACTCAGGTGCTTTTCAGAGCATTTGCTTTCTAATAGATAATTATAGACACCAATCAGGAAAAAATATCTTTCCAAAGTATGTTAGGGTCAGTGTCCTGGATTGTTTCCATCAGGATCTGAGATAAGATGGTTGTGATGATTTCTCTTTCTTGGGGTACCTTGTTCCTTCTATTAAACTGACTTGTCTTCTCTGAATATAGCAGCCAGTTAACAGTTGATGGAGTGGCTTGCCTTTTCTCCATAGGAGAAACATTACTTTTCCAAAATCTTTTGGTATAGGATGGATATATATATATATATATATAATATAAATATTTACATATTATTTATATTTATTTATTTACTTATATATTTACATGTAGGTTGTGCATATATATATATATATATCTTTATATGTATGTGAGGCCCTTCTCAACTGCAGTTTGAACTAGATCACAATATAATTAGTAAACATTAAAAATATAAATAAAATGCAGTAGAACATAAATAATTATGTATGGTTTAGTGGCTCCCAAGTTCACTTAATTTGAACCCAGGGGGATAAATTATCTTGAAGTTTCCTTTTACCCCTTAATCATTAATGCTAAAAAAAAGAATAACTTACTTTTCAAACCAATAGCATTTGTTTGGTTGGATTTTTTTCTTTCTTGAATGCTGTATTGTTTTCATACAAATTCCTTGCCTGACAAAAGAGAGAGAGAGTAGTAATGTAGGAAAAAAAACAAAAAACATAACAGTAGTCAATTTGAAATGAATATGTTCACAATTATTACATTGCTTTGACAAAAAAGTGTTTAGAGTTACTTTGCATTATTATGGACGTCATATATATCCTTTATCATAAAAAACCAACACCTCTCCACCACCACCACCAGCAACAAAAAAATTATTCAATCCAACTTAAATTAAAGTTTTGGAAAAAGATATTGGGATAATTGGAAATGTTTTATTTAGTATGGGAATCCTAAAACAATAAGTATTCTTCTCCAAAAATCTTTCTTTAAAAATGCTACCTTTCTAGAGGGATTCCTGGTTCATACACATACACACAGAAATATACATATACATGCAACCATATACACATATATGTGTATGTATATCTATATATGTATATATATGCATACACACATTCGCAAACTGAAATAAGAGGGATTAAAGCTTTCAAAGATTCCTACGAAAATCATATAAATTATGATAATTATTTTAGAAATACTTAGAAAGGACCTTTCCTGACATTCTGGATATATTTTATGCTTTTTGGTATAAAATGATATTTAATTTATTTAGTAAACAATTTCTATGCCTTCTGAATCTGTCTTGGATTTTTTGTTTCCATGACAATGAAATATTTATATGATCAAAATTGTATGTTTTAATTATTATGTTGAATAGACACTTTTTTCATACACACGTACACAGTCATTATTAACCAAGTTTGTAAATAGGCAATGTGCCAGAAATTTGGGAAAGTATTTATAAACAAGTATTTTTAGAAAATTTGGGCAAAACAATAACAACTTTGTCTCTTGCAGTTAGTTAATACTGGTCCATAATAACCACAAAATGCAACTTCATAAATGCCATATCCAACTCATTTTTACTTATGATTGCAAACCATCCTGGATTCCAAAAGCAACATACCTCAATCTATTTTAGATACTTAGGTTCATAAAGCCCTGAAAACACTGTGTAACTTTTTCACTACTTCCAGCCCACAGTCTCACCAAGAAACATGCATAATTCCATAACATAATTATACTTCCCCACTTTCTCATATCTTTGAAAGTAACTAAAATAACAAAAATATTTTTATTGGATTAGCATTTTCTTGCCTTCTCTCCCCTAAATGGCTCCTTCTATTCATACTACTTCAAGTACACAGCTTGTTAAAATATTAGATCTCTTTCTCTTTTATTTTGTTTCAAAAGAGCTTTTTTTAAATAAATTAATGACTACTAGATATCCCATAAGATCAACAACTGACAAATTCCTATCTATCTAGTTTTGATATTTTACCCAGAGATTAGTGTAATACTATAAGCCCTTGATAAATGTCTGTTCTTGATTTGAATTACCTATATTATTGTTAACATTTATAGAGACCTTTGAGTAGGCTCTGTGAAATGAACATTTGGGCAGTTAATCAATATTATTTGACTATCTATGTAATTGTATTCTTTTTTTTTTAGGTTATACACATGCAATTGTTTTAAACATTTCCATATTAGTCATGTTGTAAAAGAAACATCAGAACAAAAGGAGAAAAAATATGAGGAGAAAAAAAGGGCAAAAGCAAAAGAACAAAATAGTAAAAATAGTGTGGTTTGATCTGTATTCAGTCTTCATAATTCTCTCTCTAGATGTGGATGACATTTTCTCTCCCAACTCTATTGTAATTGTCTTGGGCCATTGTATTGCTGAGAAGAGCTAAGTCTATCTTAGTTGAACATCACATAATCTCGTTACTGTGTACAATGGTCTGATTTTGCTCACATTACTCAGTATCAGTTTAAGTAAGTCTTTTCAGACTTTTCTAAAATCCCCACTTCTTTTTTTAAATTTTTATTAAAAATTTTTATTTGCAAAACACATGCATAGCTAATTTTTTTTAACACTGACCCTTGAAAAGCTTTCTGCTACAAATTTTTCCTTCCTACCACCCACCCCCTCCCCTAGATGGCAGGAAATCTAATACATGTTAATTATGTTAAAATATTTGACAGATGGACAGTTATCTTGCTGTACAGGAAAAAAAAAACTGAGAAGGAAAACATAATGTAAGCAAACAAGCAAACATCAATAGAGAGTGTGAAAATGTTATGTTGTGGTCGAGACTCAGATCCCACAGGCCTCTCCCTGGGTGTATATGGCTTTCTTCATCACTGAACAATTGGAACTAGTTTGAAACAACTCATTATAGAAGAGAACCATGTCCTTCAGAATCAATCATCATATATTGTTATTGTTGCCATGTACAATAATTTCCTGGTTCTATTGATTTCACTCAGCATCAGTTCATGCAAGTCTCTCCAGGCCTCTCTGAAATCATCTTGTTGGTCGTTTCTTACAGAACAATAATATTCCATGACATTTATATACCATAATTTATTCAGCCATTCTCCAATTGATGGGCATCCTTTCAGTTTCCAATTTCTAGCCACCACAAAAAGGGCTGCTAAAAACATTTTTGTGCATGTGGGTCCCTTTCCCTTCTTTAAGATTTCTTTTGGATAGAGGCCCAATAGAAACACTCCTGGGTCAAAGGGTATGCACAGTTTGATAACTCTTTGAGCATAGTTCCAGATTGCTCTCCAGAATGGTTGGATCTGTTCACAGTTTCACCAACAATGTATCAGTGTCCCAGTTTTCCCATATCCCCTCCAACATCTGACATTATCTTTTCCTGTCATCTTAGCAAATCTGACAGGTGTATAGTCGTATTTCAGAGTTGTCTTAATTTGCATTTCTCTGATCAATAATCATTTGGAGCACTTTTTCATATGACTAGCAATAGTTTTAATTTTATCATCTGAAAATTCTCTGTTCATAGCCTTTGACCATTTATCAATTGGATAGTGGCTTGAATTCTTATAAATATGACACTATTTTCTATATATTTTAGAAATGAAGCCTTTATCAGAACCTTTAAATGTAAAGATGATATCCAAATTTATTGCTTCCCTGTTAAACTTGTCTGCATTAGTTTTGTTTGTACAAAAAAATGTAACTTAATATAAACAAAATTATCGATCTGGTGTTCAGTTAAGAGTTCTAATTCTTCTTTGGACACAAATCCCTTCCTTCTCCACAGGTCTGAGAGGTAAACTATCCTATGTTCTAATTTGTTTATAATATCACTCTTTATATCTAAATCATGAATGCATTTAGATTTTATCTTTGGTAAGGTGTTAGGTAATGTTAGGTGTGGGTCAAGCCCTAATTTCTTCCATATTAGTTTCCAATTTTCCCAGCAGTTTTTGTCAAATAGTGAGCACTTATCTCAAAAGCTGGGGTCTTTGGGTTTATCAAACACTAGACTGCTATAGTTATTTTCTAGTTTGTCCTGTGATCCTATCCTATGCCACTGATTGACTACTCTATTTCTCAGCCAGTACCAAATGGTTTTGATGACCCCTGCTTTATAATATAGTTTTAGATCTGGTATAGCAAGGCTACCCTCATCAGACATTTTTTTTTCCATTAATTCCCTTGAGATTCTTAACCTTTTGTTTTTCCAAATGAACTTTGCTACTATTTTTTCTAGATCTGTAAAATAATTTCTTGGGAGTTTGATTGGTATGGCACTAAATAAGTAAATTAGTTTGTGTAGTACTGTAATTTTTATTATATTCGCTCGGCCTACCCATGATCACTTGGTGTTTTTCCAACTGATTAGGTCTGACTTTATTGGTGTGGAAAGTGTTTTGTAGTTTACTTTGTATAGTTCATAACTGTTCCTTGGAAGATAGATTCTCAAATATTTTATATTATCGAAAGTTATTTTGAATGGAATTGCTTTTTGTATCTCTTGCTGCTGAACTTTGTTGGTAATATATAAAAATGCTGCTGATTTATGTGGGTTTATTTTGTATCCTACAACTTTGCTAAAGTTGTAAATTGTTTCTAGCAGTTTTTTAGTTGAGTCTTTAAGATTCTCTAAGTATGCCATTATATCATCTGCAAAGAGTGATAATTTGGTTTCTTCATTACCTATTCTAATTCCTTTAATCTCTTTTTCTCTTCTTACTGCCAAAGCTAACATCTCTAATAGAATATTAAATAGTAATGGTAACAGTGGGCATCCTTGTTTTGCTCCTGATCTTATTGGGAATGGATTTAGTTTGTCCCCATGATACTTGCTGGGCAGAATGTCCCAAGAGCCTCAGATAGACTTCCTAGGTGCTTAGAATCTGTTATGCTGAGTCTGGCCCAGCTTCCTGCCCTGTCTCTGGGAGCTGCTCCAGAGCTTGGCAAACTGCTTGACTCTTTGCCCGTCTGAGACAACATGCTTTGAAGGTCCTCCAATGTAACTTCTGCTAGGAACATGTTGTACTCCAAATATTTGTGGGTTCTTTGACTTAAAAAATCAGTTTAGAAGCTTAATCTGCTGTTGGTTTGAGAAAAGGTCAAAGGATGACACAGAGAGTCGTGTCTTCACTCTGCCATCTTGGCTCTGACCTCCCTCATTTAGTATAATAGTATTCCATTATATTTACATATTAGGCAGCTAGATGATGCAAACTTCAAATCTGGTCTCTGACACTTAACATTTTCTGGCTGTGAGACTCTTGGAAAATCACTTAACCATAATTGTCTCACCAAAAATAAATAAATAAATAAGTAAACAAATTCATATACCATAACTCATTCAGTTATTCCTAAATTGATGAGTATTTTCAGTTTTCAATTTCTTGCCACCAAAAAAAAATTGCTGCTACAAAATATTTGTATATATGTTTCCTTTCCCCTCTTCTCTTTGGGATGCAGACATAGTAGTGATACTGCTGGATCAAAGGGTATACAAAATTTTATATCTCTTTGGGCATAGTTCTAAATTATTCTCCTGAATATTTCGATCAATTCACAATTTCACCAACACTACATTAGCATTCCAGTTTTCCCATATCTGCTTCAACATTCATCATTATCTTTTCCTGTCATCTTTGCCAATTTGACATGTGAGGTGGTAGTTCTGAGCTGTTTTAATTTATAATTCTCTAAATAGTAATTTAGATAAATTTTTTCACATTAAAAATCGTTGAATTGAATTTATCTGAAAATTATCTGCTTATGTGCTCTGAACATTTATCAATTGGGGCATGACTTGTATTTTTATAAATTTGATTCAGTTCTTCATATATTTTGGAAATGAGGTCTTCATAAGAAATACTGGCTATGAAATTTATTTTTCAACTTTCTGCTTCCCTTTATTTGTGAAAAACTTTTATAATTTAATGTAATAAAAATTATCCATATTGCATTTCATAATATTCTCTTGTCTACAAAGAGCTAACAGATAAACTACTCCTTGCCCTCCTAATTTATTTGTAGCATCACAGTTTATATTTAAATCATAAACTCATTTTGAACATATCTTGGTATAGGGTGTGAGATGTTAGTTTACACCTACTTTCTGCAATACTATTTTTCAATTTTCCCAGCAGTTTTTATGAAAGTTCTTATTACAGAAGATGGAGCTTCTGGGGTATATGAAACAATAGATTACTATGGTCATTATTTTGTCTTGTGCATCTAACTTATTCCACTGATCCACCACTTTATTTATTAAAAACCAAAAGGTTTTCATGGAGTATCACTTCATAATATAGTATTTTCACATTAATTGACTTGTTCTTGATCTTTTGCTCTTTCAGATAAATTTTATTATTATTTTTTTTCTAGCTCTCTTAAATTTTTTGGCCATTTGGCTCGACACTGAATAAGTAGATTAATTTAAATAGGATTTGATATTTTTCTAATTGTTTAAATCTGATTTTATTTGTGTGAAAATTGTTTTGCCATTGTGTTCATAAAGTTTCTGGGTTTATCTTGGCAGGGAGATTCTCAAATAGTTGATATTGTCCACAATTATTTTTAGTGGGATTTATCTTTCTATCTCTTGCCACTGGTCTTTGTTGGTAATATATAGAAATGCCAATTATTATGTTGGTTTATTTTATATCCTGCAATTTTGCTAAAGTTGTTAATTATTCACTGGGTCTATATCCTAAAGATTTAATTAAAAAAGTGAGAAGGACTTATATGTATAAAAATATTTGTAACAGCTCTTTTTGTAGTGGCAAGGAACTGGAAATTGAGTGGATGCCAATTATTTGAGAATGGTTGAATAAGTTATGGTATATGAACATAATGAAATATAATTTCTATAAGAAATGGTGAACAAGCTGATTTCAAAAAAGTCTGTAAAGACCTACATATAGTTATGTTAAGTGAAGGAAGCAGAACCAGGAAAACATTGTGCATAGTAATAAGATTATATGATAATCAGGGTGACGGACTTGGCTTTTCTCAATAATGTGTTGATTCAAGGAAATTACAATAGATTTGGCATAGAAAATAGAGAGAACTATGGAAACCGTTATGTGGATCAAAGCATGTTTTCCCCTTTTTGCTTGTTTCTTTCTTTATCAAGGTTCCCCCCACCCCACTTTTGGTCTGATTTTTCTTTCACAAAATGATAAATATGAAAATATGTTTAAAAGGATTATACATGTTTAAGCTATATCATATTGTTTGCTGTCTTGGGGAGGGGGGGAATAAAGTAGAGAGACAAAATAATCTGGAACATAAAGTTTTATGAAAATGAATGTTAAAAACTATCTTTACATATATTTGGAAAAATTAAATATTATTGGAAAAAACAAAGTTTTTTAATTTTTTCATCTAATTTTTAATATGATTCTTTAGGTTTCTCTAAATATACTATTATACCATCTACATAGGGTGATAGTTTTGTTTTCTCATTGCCTACTCTAATGCCTTCAATTTCTTTGTCTTCTTTTATTGCTAAAGCCAACATATGAACTGGATTATTGAATCATGAGTTTAGAAAATTTTGCCTTAAGTGTTCCTCCCAATTATCTGCAAAATTTCTTTGTTTTATTTTCTCTTATTTTTTCTGCTAAAATATTTTTGAGAAATTATAAACAATAATTAAACATTACTAATTTCAATTAGGTGGTACAGTGAATAGAATGTCCTTGAGTCAAAAAAACTTATCTTCTTGAGTTCAAATCTGGCCTCAAACACTTACTAGTTGTGTGACCCTGTGCAAGTTAACCCTGCTTGCCTCATTTTAATCATCTGGAAAATGAGCTGGAGAAAGAAAAGGCAAGCCATTCCAGTATCCCTGCCAAGAAAACCTCATGAGGTTATGAAGAGTCAGACACAATTGAAAAAATGACTCAATAGTACCTTTTTTTAGGGCGGCTGAATATAATATTGGAGCTAAGAATTACAATATGAAAGTGATTACTTTCATCTCTGCCTTGATGAATTGTCAGTACAGTAGTAGTGCCAATAACAAAGTAAATTTTTCCTGTACAGTTCTACAGAAAGTCATAGCTACACTAATCTAGTGACATGAATCTCAAAGTGAAGTATCTGATAATACCTTTTATTAAGCTAATTATGTTGTATTGGCAGACACATTCAGGGTAAAGAATTTCTTTCACTATTTCCAGAGAACACTTTTTTTTTTTTCAATTACAAAAGTGTTCCTGTCAATATTAAGTAGACCTGTAAAAGGTATTACCTGAAACTTGTTATTGCCTTTCAGTTAATCCAGCTAAATCCAAGGAAAAAGATATGGGAATCATTTGACAGATTTTTTTTTTTTAATATGAAAACAAAGGAAAGATGCTTTTCACAATTTGAATGATATCATCTATCTTTTGGGACTAAGTTGTCTCATCTATAAAATGAGGGAGTTCTACTCTTCAGCTATGATTTTATGATCATGTGGTTTGAAAATATTTTCTCACCTGAAAATGATATTTTATTTTTTAATATGAATAGTTCACAGCAAATATGATCTAACAAAACTTTAAAATAATAACATCAATTTCTGGTATGACAGAGCCAACAGGAAGTCCAACTGAGACATTCTTCTAGGCCAATTAAAATTAGAAATCTGGAAAGAGGGAACTGTGACACAGAGGTAAAACCTGATCCAGAATCCAAGTGGATGAAACACCAATAGTAAGACTATATAGTGGGAACAGGAGCATCATCAACTCCAGGAGTTCTTAAACTATACTCCTGGGCTGTCTCTGGAGTCAGAACCAGATGTGACTTGACAAATCCATTGACTATAAGCACTTCTGGGTTATACTTATAGGGTGGAAAATGCTTTCAGTTTAGAGGAGAAGAAGGAATAAAGAAATAAAAGATCTATGAACTGCATGCAACTAAAAAGATAACAAATAAATGAATTTTTAAAAAATTAAATTAAAAACACCAAATTAAACAATAAAATAGAAATCCTGTAAATCAAAGGAGAGATTAATAAAACTGAAAGTTAAAAATATTGTAAATATTTTTAGTTAAACAATACTAGGAGCTGGTTATATAAAATCCCAATAAAATAGAAAAGTCATTTGTTGATTTGACAAAGAAGAACAAAGAAAACTGAATTACTGATATATAAAATGAAAAAATATATGCATCTCCTATGAAGATTAAATTAAAAGACTTATTAGGAGTTATTAGCCAACAGAAATGATGATCTAAATTAATATGTTGAACAGTTGCAAAAATATAAGTTGCCAAGATTAAGAGAAGAGGAATAAGCTAAAGAGGAAGAGTAAATAATGCTTTCTTAGAAAAAGAAACAGGATGTCATAAATGAAATCCCAAAGAAAAAATCCCCATGATCAAACATATTTACAAGGGAATTCTCCCACATATTTTTACAACAATTATTCTGAATACTATTTAAGTTATTTGAGAAAAAAATAAGTAAAGAAGAAGGCCTACTAAATTCCTTTTATGATACAAATATAAGTTTTGATACTGGGAGGTTTAACCAGGGAGAGCAAAACCATAGAAAGAAAAAATAGAAAAAATTATTTAATGAATATAGATGAAAAAAATTAAATAAAATACCATATAAGAAATTACAGAAATAAACCACAAAGATGATAAATTATGGCAGGTGGAAAATTTAAACTAGGAAAACAGGGTTGGTTTGATGTTAAGAATACTATCATGATAATTGTTCATATCAATAACAAAAAGAATAAAATATGTATGATCATATTAATGAATGAAGAAAAAAATTCTTTGAAAAAATATGATACCCATTCCTACTTAAAACAAATAAACAAACACTAGAATGCATAGGAATAAATGGAGATCCTCTTATAATAATAAACATTATCTATCCCCAAACCAAAGGAAGCATAATCTGTAACCAGAATAAATTTGAAGCCTTTCCAGTGAGATCAAGGGTGATGTGAAGATGTGCACTATCATTACCATTATTTTATTTTTTACCAGAAATTCTACCTATAACAATAAGCCAATCATGTGATGTTATACTTAGAGAATCCTAAAGAAGCAACTAAAAAACCAGTTGAAAAAATAAACAACTTCAACAAAGTTGAAGGATATAAAATACACCTATATCAATCTATTTTCTACCACAAAATCCAGCTGCAAGAGATAGAGAAATTTCATTTGAAATATTTGTAGACAATAAAAAATATGAGGCCAAAGCTATTTATAGTCATATAAAATGCTCCAAATGCACTGATTAGAAAAATACAAATTAAAACAACTATGAGGTACCACACCTCTCAGATATGCTAATCTTACAGAAAAGGAAGATGTTAAACATTGGAGGGGCTGTGTAAAAATTAGGGTACTAATCCATTATTGGTGGAGTTTGGTGTTGTAAAACTGATCCAAATATTTTGGGGAGCAATTTGGAATTATGCCCTTATGACAATAAAAAATGTTTACTCTTTGAACCACCAATGTAGCTGTGAGGTCTTTATCTCAAAGAGATGAAAAAAATGAAAAAAATGATTTATATTTGCAAAAATATTCATAGCTGCTCTTTTTTTGGTGGCAAAGAATTGAAAATTGTGTGGATGTCATCTATTGAGGAAAGGCTGAATAAGTTGTATTATATAATTATATTGTATGTATGCACATACTCAATTTGTCAAGTATTTTAATATAATTCGCATGTATTAGACTTCCTGCCATGTAGGGGAGAAGGTGGGGGAAAAGAGGAAAATATTTGTAACAGAAAGTTTTGCAAGGGTCAATGATGAAAAAGTACTGATGCAAATGTTTTGCAAATAAAAAGCTTTAATTAAAAAAAAGTAAAAACATAAAAAAATTATATTGGAATACTATTGTGATATAAGAAATGGTGAGCAGTATGCTTTCAGGAAAAAAAACCTGGAAAATCTTTCATTTTCTGATACAAAGTGAGTAGAACCCCAAAAATGTACATGATAAAAACAATATTTTAAGGATTATCAACTATTAATAACAGCTATTCTAATCAATATAATCATTTAAGACAATTCTAAAGTAATTATGACTTTTAAAAATGCTATCTGATTTTAGAGAAAGAACTGTGAGAATCTGAATGTAGATCAAAGAATACTTTTTTCAAAAGAAACTTTTTCTTTATTTTTAATCTGTGTTTTCTTTTACAATATGGGTAATATGGAAACATTTTTCATGATTGCACATGTAACATCAATATAAAATACCTTGACTTCTCAATGAGGGGGGAGTGAAGGAGAAAATTTCAAGCTATTATTTAATGAGATGTTAAATTTGTTTTACATGTAACTTGAAAAAAAACATTTTTTTTTAAAGATAATGACTAAGGGATGGAGCCAAGATGATGGAGAGTAGACAGGTCTTTGTCTGAGAGAGATCTTAACTTTTCTTAGAACAACACCAGATCTTAAGAACTTGTGAAAATGTCTGTTTCAATTGGACAAGGTGAGAGAGGGGTGTTGGAAAGGGGAGGCAGCAGAACACAGGTGCAGTACTGGCACCCAGGGCAAAGTAGCATTCCTGGAATTTGGAAAATTTACTGGGAGGCTCTTAGCCAAAATATAGCAGCACTGGCAAATCTGCCCAAAAATAATTGGATCAGCAGATTAGCTGTGAGACATTCAGTTCTACTACAAAAGGGAAATAGTTAGCCCCTGAATCACAGCATAACCCTGGATAAGCCAACATACACCAAGCATGGGAAGAAAGCTAGCAGTACCAGTCCGAGGGCAGCATGAAGCCACTGCTGCCTAAAAAGGAAGCTGGGAACAATTTCCCCTTTGCCCTAAGAGCAGACCTCAACATTTAAAAATGAGCAAAATACCAAAGAGAGCTTTCACCATAGATAGCTTTTATGGAGACAGGAAAGAACAGATCTCAAATTCTGATGACACTAAAGGCAAAACATCTTCAGCTGAAGCCTCAAAAAGTGAATTAAATTGGTCTACATCTCATAAAGTTCTCTTGAAAGAATTCAAAAAGAATCTTAAAAGAATTAGAAGAAAAATGGGGAAAGGAAATGAGAACTTTGAAAAGGAAACACAGAAATTTTCTGAAGAAAATCACTCCTTAAAGAATAGTTTTGGCAAAATGGAAAACAATCAACTCCTTGAAAAGTAGAATTTGTGAAATGAAAAAAAAAACAGTGAACAAAACAACTCATTCAAAAATTCGATTGGCCAAATGCAAAAAAAAGATTTTAAAAAAGTTAACTGAATAAAATAATTCACAAAAAAATTAAAATTGAAAAAAAATGGAAGCAAATGACAATAAGAAATCAGGAATCAGTGAAACAAAACCAAAAAAAATGAAAAAAAAATAAAAGAAAATCTTAAATACCTCATTGTAATAATAACTGACCCAGAAAGCAGATACAGGACAGACAATCTAAGAATTTTTGGACTCTCTGAAAACCATGATGAAAAAAATGAACCCAGACAACATCTTTCAAGAAATCATGAAGGAAAACTGCCCTGATGTCCTACAAGCTGAGAGCAAAATAGTTCTTGAAAGATTCCTCTGATCACCTCCAGAATGAAACCAAAAAATGAAAGCTCCAAGCAATGTTGTAGGTAATTATTAGATCAATGAGAAAATTCTGCAAGAAGCCAGAAAGAAACAATTCAAATATTGAGGTGCCTCAATCAGGATTACCCTGGACCTATCAGCCGCCACTTTAAAGGATCAAAGGGTCTGGAATATGATATTCTAGAAAGCAAAGAAACTTGGACTGCAGCCAAGAATCAACTATCCTGCAAAATTAAGCATTATCTTTCAGTGGAAAAGATGGATATTCAATGAAATAGGAAATTTTCATTAATTTTTGAAGGAAAGACCAAAGCTGAATGGAAAATGTGACCTTCAAATACAGAACTCAAGAAACATAAAAAGGTAAAAAGAGAAGGGAAAAACAATGTTTTTCAAAGGTTAAAATATTTGCATGCCTATATAGGAAGATAACATGTTTAACTTTTGTGAACTGCATATTTATCATAGGTATACTTAGAGGGTATAGGTATAATTTGACTTTACTGTGATGCTATAAAAATGAAGCTGTGGTGGAAAAGGGCTTGTATTGGAAAAAGAGGGAAGGGGAAGTAAAATGAGGTAAATGGCATCTCATGAAGAGGCAAAAAAGTCCTATTACATTTGAGAAACTGAAGAGAGGAGGGTGAGTATTGTGTGATGGTCAATCTCATTGAATTTGGCTCAAAGAGAGAATATCAAACATCTTAATTTAATATAGAAACAT
Organism: Myrmecobius fasciatus; assembly: GCA_023553655.1. NCBI lineage: Eukaryota > Metazoa > Chordata > Mammalia > Dasyuromorphia > Myrmecobiidae > Myrmecobius > Myrmecobius fasciatus. The sequence goes on from JAJPUD010017557.1 coordinate 30,177, forward strand.
GTCCCATCCTATAAGGAAGTAGCAGGAGAAATGGGAAAGGAAAGGGGGAAATAATAGAAGGGAGAAAAGAAGTAGAAGGGGAAAGGGATAAGAAAGGAAAGGAGTTATACAAGGGAAGAGCAGAATATCTAATTAAAAGAGATAATGAAGGAAACTACATCTTGCTAAAGGATATCGTAGATTATGAAGTAATATCAATGCTAAAAATATATGCACCAAGTAGCATAGTGTCCAAATTCCTAGAGAAGAAAGCTACAAGAAGAAATATATAGCAAAACCATACTAGTGAGGGATCTCATCCTTGCTCTATCAGAACTAGATAAAACTAACCACAAAATAAATAAACGAGAAGATATGAAGGTAAATAGAATTTTAGAAAAGTTAGGTATGATAGACCTTTGGAGAAAATTGAATGGAGACAGAAAGATATATACTATTTCCTTGCTAGTACATGGAACCTACACAAAAATTGACCATATATTAGAGCATAAAAACTTCAACATCAAATGCAAAAATAGTAAATGCAACTTTTCCAGATTGTGATACAATAAAAATTACCTGAAATAAAGACTCAGGGAAAAATAGACCAAATATTATTTGAAGACTACATAATCTAATCTTAAAGAATGAGTGGGTAAAACAATGAACAATAGGTACAATTAATAATTTCATCCAAGAAAATGAAAACAACAAGACAACATACTAAAATATATATGATACAGCCAAAGCATTTCTTAAGCGAGGTTCCATATGTCTATATATATACTTGCATAAAATAGAGAAAGAGAACATCAATTAATTGGTATGCATGCA